>JBCJKH010038313.1:0-21594 GCA_039877255.1 Loriculus beryllinus | reverse complement strand
GTAGATTATAGATGTTACATGCCCATTCTGTTTTCTAAGTGGAGCAAAATTTACATTCTTGGGCTTATATTCTATTAGTGTAGGCAGATGTTTTTTTCAAACTTGCTTGCCCCAGGATTAGATGAACATGAGTTTGCAATATTTTCAAGCCATCTACACATTTTGAAATGAAGTGAAAGCCTGCAGAATTAAAAAGATGCAAAAGGAATAAAGAATGGTTCTTCTTTTTCTTGCCAAATGGGAAAGGATTAGATGGTACGTGAGCAATGACCAGTTCTTAGCCGTATTGTTTTAAACTAGAAAATAACTGTCACGGGCTCAAAAGTGATTTAGTATAGAAGCCCCAATGTCTCCTTTTGCTTACTGGTAACATAAACAAAACCTGCGGTATTGCCTGTGAAAAATAGCCTGTATACCTTACTAAAACTTCTCAGGAGGTGGACAATTTCATATCTATCAAAAAACACATCCCCTCCTCCCAACACCAATGTCGTATCCACTAAACAGCAAACCTCACATTTTTCAAGTACCACATCTGAAGTGCCTCAGAAATAACTTAGACAATTTCAATACACCTCCTGCTGGGATAAAACTGTCTAAGTGCAAGCTGACATGGACCATTTCAGATGCCCTTCGGACTAAAGCCTTTTCTGCCTCACACCCCACCAGCCAGTAGGCTGGGGGTAAGCAAGAAGCTGGGAGAGTGCAAAGCTGGGACAACTGACCCCAACTGATCCAAGGGATATTCTGTACCATATGATGTCATGATATTAGTATATTAAGCTGTGGGAAGAAGGAGAAAGGGGGATATTTGGAGTGATGGTGCTTGTCCTGGCTTGCTTTGTAGCTTGCTTTGTGGCATTTTTAGGGTTTGAGAATTTATCTCAACTTTTAGAGTATTAACCCATGAGATGAGATTTTCTGTGTGCTCTCATGCTTTTCAGCAATTCATGTTGACATCAGAAACTCTTCTGACATGGAGCAGATGGAAAACGGAAGAACTTGCTCAAAAATATCACAAGAGTTTGGTTTGACGTATGAAGAACTCAGCCCAGAGTCCCTGCACAGTTGCCTGGTGAGCGTGGCAGACTGTCAGGGATAATTCTTTCTGGTCTCATAGTAGCATGGTTAATGCTTCAGAATGATTTCTTAGACTTTTTTGTCACAGAGGTAGCCACTGACTGTCAGTGAATCACTGCACTTCTAAATTCTTTGCTGAACACCACTCTTTCTCTCACTTCTGCAAACTCCTTACTGTCCATGGTTTTACTCCTGTGAGGGTATTTTGTGATTAAAATGCAAGCACCCAACCATACCACTGTAATTACTTACAGCCAAACAGATGTTTCCATCATGCACCCATTTATTCAAGGGCTGAATAATCTTTACACTCAAACTGACTTTGGCATAGCAGAAATCCTGCCTTCGTGGAAAAGTTTCTTTTTCTCAGCTATGGAAGAAAATGTTTAAAATGTTTTTTTTTTTTTTAAATCTATTGAGTCATTTTGTCATTACAAGTATCAATTTAAATAAACATTAATGAGAAGCTAAGATAGTGGTTGTCAGAGCAGAAGACATTTATTCTATGTCTGCGTTCTATTCCAATTACACTAAATGCTTAATGATGTAAGTCTAATCACTCCCTGGAACACACAGTGCTCCCATATACTACTGACAGCTCACCATCACTAGAAGATCATAACCTGACAATTAGAGGAAAGATTTTTCCTATACTTCAACAATCTTTAAACACTTTATCCATAAAGATCAAGTTCATGTTACAGATTTTACAAATAACCCAGCGTTTCTGTTTGGACTAAACAGTCCCTTTAATCCTTCCAATACCCTTTCTTACTGCTGCATGTCCTTGATCACCTATGAGATTAAATTCTGGTAAAATTTTTAATATGCCTTTAAAAGCCTTTCAAGTGTCAAGAAATCACTGCTTTCTTTCATTGTCAAGGAGACATTTAAATAATATATCAAAAATATGCAACAGTGTCACTGAAGAACACATTTAACAGACAGGTTTCCTTCAGATTTTTCCCCTTTCCCTGTCAGAAGTAACCTGGTATTTGGTCTGCTTTGCACTGCCAGCCTGAATGTGATTGTGGGTTATCAGTTACCATCTAAATGGATAAGACTCACTGAAAACATCACTTGTGTTTATAAAATTAACTGTGTCTGGCATTCTGGGGACAAACTTCAACCTCTCTGGTGCTTTGATGGAAACACTAGCAATGGGGCTTTCCTATTTCTTCTAATCAACTACAACAATGAGAAGGGAACTGGGAATGGCTTAAGGTCAAATCATGTCATTTCTGATGTTCATTGAATCTCTGAACTAGCTATTCATTCTTTGAGCAATGGGTAATCACAGCTGTAAGCCTTCACTGCAGTGGCTGAACTGCAGAACCTGCTTCAGATCCAGAAATCTTTGCCATTGCCTCCAAATTGCTGTGGGTTTATGCAAACTGTTAGTCTACTTAATTAAACACATAATATATAAACACTGCTTGAAAAACACTGTTTTATTATCAAAACTGACGTGTCTCTTTCTAGAGTAGCTAAAAAAGGTTAATGGATACTTAGTTTCAGTATTTGATATACACCATAGGAAACTCAGGTATATGCACCATATAAAATAGACTTGCCACTTGTTTTTACAAATCATGTAAAACCTATACATCTAATTTGCTGGTGCAAGTTCATGCATAACAGTTGTTTATATGCGCATATTTGTTTTACAGTGACTATGACTAGCTACATACTTCTGAGAATCTACTGTAAGCCACACAATAAAGCTCAATCATAGTATACAGTCACCAAGGTCAGACTGCCAGTGAATTTACCATCTCATCTTTAATTTTGACAAAGAAGCCACAAAGAAGTAATTTACCTCCCATACATCTTCAGTTAGGTGAAGCCTATTCTACCCACCTATAGCTTGAGAAGTCAGGGTTCTTAAATTTGACCTAAGAGCAACACCAATTCATCTAAAACAGCTGGATAGCATGAGAGCACCAACAAGTAAGATTCTCCCCACTAGCACTCCACCTGCAACTCTCCTAGAGTATTCTTACTCATTTTTGGGTCAGGCTCACCCCAGCATCATCATCAGCTACACCTACACTGGCTGGTTAGCTCCCACGAAGCTTGTGTTGCCAGCCCAAGAGAGAGAATCTTTTATCTCAGGAGTGCAGCAGCCAGAAGGCAAAGAGCATTCCAGCTCCTCTGTTCAGCCTCCAATGCCTGGCATAACACATCTCATGAAATTAAATGGCATAAGGAAATCTTGCACTGGTCCCCAAGGCAAAAGCCACCTGTAGCGTGCACTACCACTAAAGTCCTCCTAAAATGGAGGTGTAGGGGAGCTCCCATTAATTTAACTGGCAGTAGCAGCGTGAAGCATTTTTAATCTGTAAGGTGCATGTAACTTGAGAAAATTGGTTGAAATTCATAATGTCTATATTACTAAACAAAACCAATTTGTCAGTGTGTGGTAGGTTATGCCTTTCCCTCTCTTTATTATTTTTTGTAAACCACTTTGATCTTTCATTGGGGTGTTTACTGCTTAGTTATATATATATCTGCCTACATATATATGCATACATATCAAGAGGTTATAAATATCTAACTTCTTCGAGGAAGAAGTTCAGTTGTCAGGCAGAAAGTAGAAGGGGGGCTGATAACAATTTCCTTTTAACTAGAAATTGACAGTCAGTATCTGCTTTGAGACTAACAAGTTGAAACCCACCTGCAGTCAAGGAGGGATTCTTGAGCTCCCAGCAGCATGAGCTAATTTTCATTAAATCAGCATTGTCAAAATTAAAATGCTAAATACTTGCTATACAGTGATGACATACCCATTATGTTCACTACTTTCTTTAGGAGAAAAAAAGTTTATGTGTAAATGGTTCTTACAAAATGCTCAGGACTGACAGCTCCAAGGAGTAAGGCCCTTTGTTTATGGCCAAGGAAGATAGCATACCAACTGTAGCAACAAAACCTGCTCTACTACAATTTTTCAATTAAAATCCCACCTGTTGACAACTTTCAGCCACTGCTCTAAGCCAAATCATGCCCTCATTTTGGGTAACATTTCAAGCACAAATGCCCATATTTGTGTCAGATTGCTGCAGTCCTCATCAGCAGCTACCTGATAAGTACCAGAGCCAGGATAAACTCCCACTGCAGACCAGTGCACATAAAATGCCTATGTGAAAATTAAGCATTTGTTAGGGAATTAGGTCATTTCAAATTCATTTTTAGATAATTATTCACTAAAGAAGACTGCTGATACACAGATGACCCCAATTACATTTCTGTTAATGCATAAAGGAACTCTGTAACTACTTCCTACTATTCTGCACTCTTGATTTCAGCAAGAAGTTTGATTATGTGAGCATTACACTCTGTATCCTTTACTTGGCTGTTAAGCTTATAAAATCACACAACCCAATACTACTTCCAAAACCCAATCTCATAGACAAACAAATATCTGGATACAAACTCTGAATTATCCTACGCTGGCATGAATATGGAAATCTAATGCATGATCTAGGCACACATGTACACGTTTTCCTGCTACAGTTCCCAGCTTGGATATGGAGATCGTCCTCCCTTTGCTCCTTCCTACTGTAGCCGTAATGGCCAAAGAGAGTAGAAGATGGACGCCCAACATTCAGACAAGAACAATAGACAACAGTGAACATAAGCAATCTACTAGTGATCCTTAAACAATCCCAAGAATGAGCTGAGCAGCTTCCACTGCCTAACTTAAGATTCCTTAAAGAGGACTAAAGCAAGGATAGCTGGAGGACAAGTAGCAAGAGTTGAAGTAAACAGAAGAGTTACCAGCCCCAAATAAAGACAAAATATAGAAGGCAACCAGAACAAAGAACCTGTGGACACCCAGAACAAATAAAAGCTCTCTTTGAAAGAGTGCAGTCTCTGCAGATCCCAAAATACGTGGGTAACTGACTAGTAAGAGCTTGTGGACAGGGACTACATATCACTGCTTATATTTTTCAGTTGTTTGTTTAACCCATTAAACTAGCTCATTAGAGGACAGATTGTCTACATATTGTTTGCTGCTCACATTTATCACTCAGGAAACATGTTGGTATTCAGAAAATAAACAATCTTCTGGCTTAACACCATGGGCAGTGACTCTGCCACACTTCTGCTTTCTGCTTTGTGCAAAACTGGGTGCAATGTTTGTAGTCCTACGTGCCTTCACTTACAGCTCAAATAACCAATAGCAGGAATAGTTAAGGGTGATCCTGCCTGGAACACCTAATGGATGCTCCTATTAGAGAAAGTGTCTGAAGAGCTCAAGAGCAAGTCTGATGAATGATTAAAAGTTCTGGAATACCTTAAATTTGTGTGTGCACACAATGAAATAATTATGTAAGTACCATTTCATTTTCACAGACAGATTTTTTTGAAGCCCAGATTTGAAACAAAATCTGTTTCAAGCAAAATCTTAATTTCTTTCCAAAAAGTCAAACCATAATTCCATCAAAAGATCTGTACTTTCTGACACTTTCTATTCAGCTGATGCTCTTCCCATTTTCAGTTTGATTTTTCAATTTACTTTTGCCAATCTCATGCTGCATTTTCTACCTTAAATACTGCAACCCCTTATTCCTGTATCTAAGATGCCTTCTGTATTTCAAAGCAAAAACTCTGAAGTCTTTGAAACAAGGGATACACATTTGGGTATGTAGGGACAAGGATAACATCTGTGGAAAAGCTATCTTTTACCCTAAAAATTCATTGTCTCATGCAACAACAGGCACTGACAGAAGACTTTAACATACAGTCAATAATGTCTGTGAAAAAGAGGAACGCTGAATGGTAGAATATTAAGAAATGGCAGAATAATTATTACAGCATTCTGCCTGTTATCATCTGAAATATCAATAGAAAGCTCAATGCTACTGACAGGATGGCTTACGAAAATTTTCCTATACTAGTACAGCAAGAACTCAAAGGAGAACTTTTGAATTAATAACAGAGCAGTCAGGTCAATGATCTAAAAAGTGTTCAATATAGGAACATTTTCCAGAAAAAAATTTGGAAAGCAAGCTGTAGCAGAAAAGTAAGCTATAAAAGGAGATGAGGGTTTCCTTCAGGATAACTGTGCATTGCAAATAATTTCCCAGAATGAAGTATTATCTTGTTAGAAATTATCCAGGATAGCAAGGAACTCATAATAAATAGAGAAACCACCACATATGGTTCAATAAGAGGATCAGGTAGTCTTGATAGTTCTGAAAAGATGAAATTATTTACCCAGCAAACGGAAGGAAAAAAACAAAACAAATATCACACAGATTTCCTGAAAAACTAAACAACTATTTGGGTCAATTCAAGTTCAAAATAAAAGATTAAAGGCTTAATCCAATGCCTACTAAAGTCCATGGAAGTTTTTAAAAAGTCTTAGACTGAGCCCTATCAGACAGGGAACTGAGGTTGGGTTCTCAGCTTATTTATCTTGTAGCATTTTTACTTACAGCTGCATTTCTCTGTGTGTATCTGCTTGCATCTTTCACACAGTCTAATTTTTTACCACTTGTCTCCTTAAAAACACCTAGCTCTATTACAGAGAAAATACAGGAAAATAGGATGTGTAGCACAGATCAAGTAGCTAGGCTGAATACGGCAACTTGGAAAATTATGCATTTCATCATTAGAATGGACAAAATAGCTCTTATAAAATAATTAGCCCAAACCGTTTCTAGAAACTCAAAACTAGATGAGTCCAAGAAGGGCTTTTCTCGCCCACTGAGCATACTGGCTTCTCAAGCTGAGTAAGAGCCTTTGCCAAGCAAAAGGCAATTATTTTGCTCTATCCCACAAAGTCACACTATCTGCCATCTGTTTACACTTCAGCGATTCCACCAGTCAGCATTTAGCAATGAACATGGTGTCCACACATGGACTTGAAACTGAGCTCACCTACATCAGGTGGCTCTGTGAAGACAGTGTAATAAAAACGTGAGCTACCTGTATAGCTCTCCACATATACTCCATGCTCTATTTAATTTTGTACTGTATTCCACATCCTATGCAAGTTCCTTTGCCATCCTGTAGCATAGCCAAAAAAGAACTGTACACATATGTACAACAAACGCTTGCGTAAGGACACAGTGCCCAACAAGGGCCATGGCAGTGCCTCCACAGGAAATGTATCAGGAAACACCGTATAGTTGGCAAGTGGATTGAACAAGTCCTTTGGTAATAAGCCACTAGAGAAATGGTGCTTCTCCTAGACCTGACAAGCCACTACAACACTGACAAATCTTGTGAAACAAAGCAATTTTGTGAAATCTATTATTATTTTGTTTCACAAAAGACCTATTTTTCACAAACCATACAAGTCCTCAATGCATCTCTGGCACTACGGTCTATCAGAAAGGACATAAATTGGCACCTGTATCAATACTCCAAAGCAGAACAAGACCTGACATCACAGGAAAGAAACTGAACAACTTGATTCACAACCACATTACTCCCAATTCATGAACATATAACTCTGTTGCGTTAAATGGAATTTATACCAGCATAAAACTGGAGTAACATAGCAGTAAATCAAGCTCAGAATTTAATATTCATGGTGGTTCAGCTCAATTTTATTTAGTGCAGGTATTCACTTAATTTTGATGATAGGATCTGGGGGGAGGGGATAGTTTGCTGTTAATTCATTTCTACTGCCTGGTGGTCTCAAGCCACTATGCCACTGGTCCTATTCCTATGTACTTCAAAGACTGCTGAATAGCTGTTTTCTTTCATCTACTATCTACAATGCCTTCACTTAACCATGTTTTTTCTTTGCTACATTTATAGTATCTCAAAAGCAGCAGCAAAGGGTACTAATAAAATCATTAAAAGACCACACAGAGGTATTGTAAAAATCAAAAGAAAATAAAAACCAGAAGAAAAGCTTGCAAAGAACTCGCAGGAGAGAATAAAGACACATCAACAGGCAGCAGCAGCTTCAACTTGGCTGCCAGTTTTTCTATAGTGCAATCACATCCATTGTCTGCAAGCCACAGGTGCACAGCACATGGAACAGACAAGAATGCACTGGGGAGTGATGACAGTTAACTTCTGAGCTCATGCTGTACTCATCTCAACATTCATTTTTGCATCTGTTGTGCTGAATTTTAGTCTTTAATTTTATTTTTGTTCTGATTTTCAGAGGGATTGTACCAAAAATACAGTACAGTAGAGAAGGCCTGGGCTTTGGGAGGCAAAAAATCTATTTGGCAACCTATAATGTGAAGACAGGCTCTGTGTTCATCAGGCAGGTAACTCAACAGCTGTGACTCTGGTTACAGTCGCTGCAAAGCAACTGCCAGGTAGGATGCTCATCAACTCAAATATCAATATACGTATAACAATACAAATATGGATTTTGCGTAGAGTGCAAAAAAAGGCAATATGGGAAAGCTATCAGTTATAATAATGAATGGTAATATTGTCATAATGGTTGATTTCACTGTTTATCACAAACCAAGTCAGTATAGATTACACTTGGATGACGGTCTTTTGATCTCGGATGTTTTCCCCATCAATAGGGCACTTTTTGAAATTAGATGCAGGCTGACCTCTTATTCTTTGTTTTCATCACTCTCCAACCAGTGGGAGGAAATCAGCCCCCTGGGAACGTTTGATTCACATTGGCTCACTGTGTTATTTCAGCTGTGAAAGATGCTAATGAGCTAATATCAACTTTCCTAGCAGAAAATACACACGTCGCTTTAAATTTTTGGCTAGGAACCAACATTTCATCATTTTAGGCATGATCTGTCATTACACTGCAGCAAAAGAAAAAAGCCCAACAAATTAAAGACAAGTTCAATCTACCTAAAGGGCAGAATCTCATGCAGTCTCTTTCCAATACGTAATGCAGAACAGCAGACACATAATTTGTTGTGGAAATTAGTTGTCAGATTATGTTCTGTGTTTTCCCAGTTGGACAGAACAGGGCAAAAACCCAAGAAACTTTGAGGATAATTGATTTCTCAAAGGAAAAAACCTCACTGAAAGGTTTCACATACTCTCAAGGAACTCACCTGTGACCCACAGACAGACAAACAAGTGGCTTAATGAAGGACAAGAACACCCGAAGGTGTGAACTTCACAATTATGGGTTTTCAGTTCCAGGGGTGAATCTCCATCTTTCACATATAGAAACAGAAAGAACAGGTCACCTTAAAATAGCAAGGAAACTTGCAGGGTTTTAGAAGAAAAACAATTTCAGGTTGACTACCCCATGGTGGTTTTCTATTCTTGGGAAAATCTTCTAAGGAGTTTTAAGATACTAAAAGTCTCATTCCCTTTTTTCCCGTACCACAATTGCCACTTTTGGGGAAATGTCAGTTGCACTACAAAAAGATCTGTAAAGTCTTTCACAAAACTTGTAATGTTTTCAATTTTTACAGAATCAAATCTTTCATGTAGAAAAGAGGATACTCCATCATTTAGTAAATTTATCTGGTTTTAATAAACTATTAATTTAAGCCTGAATCTTAAGCAATGTTGAGATTGGGGTGTTTTGCAATAATCACACTTCTCTTCCTCAGATAACTTTTTTAATTTCAGAAGAGGTCTAGAGCACAACATTTCTTGAAAAGTAATTATCAATGCTTTGGCATGGACTATTTTGAGACAGAAATTCCTAAGTTTTCAAGATTTAAAGCAAGATTTAGGCCATTCCTTTCTTATTTTTTACCAGCCAGCTTTCTATCACACGTTATGCTTCTCTTAAAATCCTCTAAGAAGACTAAGATACAAGCATGTGAAAGCACAAAAAAGCTATTTCACCCAGCAGGACAAGAGTGACATACAAAAATACTTTAGGGTGATCTTTCTCCCAAGACACAAGGACAAGCTTCTTTATTTCTAGAGCTTAAAAGCAACAACTAAGAAAAATTAATTATTGACTAAACATGCCCAAAAGGTTCCGTGGAACATAACAAAAATTAAAACTCTTTTCATCCATTTTCCTTACTGAGCAATTTTCCAAAACTTCTTTATCTTTGAAAAATAAGCCTACAATTTGTCTGCCTGTCACATTTTCCTCTAAAAGCAGTGAATTAGCTTTCAAGTGTAACGAAGATGCAGATTAGACAAAATAGAGGAAAAAATTACCACCTGTACTATCATTTTATACACTGAAAACCAGAAAATTTTAAATTCATATAAAACCACTGAATGTTCAAATTTAAAAAATTCTATACATCATAACCAAATACTTTTACTTCACAAAACAATATAAAAAATGCTTTGGGTTTGGTTTTTAAACAGCTATTAATTTCTAGACTGGTCTTGGTTATTTAAGCACGTATGCAGCTGGTTGAAAATTGGTTCAACTCATAATATTTGATCCAGATTTTTATAAAGTTTGAAAGCATTTGTAGATGGGATTTTTGTTCAGTTCTTCTGAAATGCCAGCTTCTCCATACTTTCATTCGTTGCCTATTTCTAACATTAACAAAGTTACTTTATTTTTTCCAGGGCCTTACTATATAAAAATAATTTACGCTTTCCAAACAACTTAATGTTAAGACTCTGAAAGGAATGAATGAGATTAGTCCATTTGCCTGAGCTATGAAGCTGCTATATAAGACACTGATTGTCATTAGTGAAAAGACAAATCATTCTTTGTCTCTTAACCACTTTAGAAGCTTCCTAGAACTCTGTCTGTTGACTACATAAATAGCAAATACATCATCTGGCACACTCAAACCAGCTACGTACAATGCCGTATGAATCACTGCTGATCCTTTCATATGCCATTTGCTTTATTGAGTGTGAATGGATCCAGAAAGAAGAGAAAAATCCACAATGATACTTGCAAATTATGTTTCCCTTGTTTCAGTGCGTCATTTTTATTTTCAATTCTCTTCTTCTGTGCTATCACAGTGAACCTAAACACTGATTAGATGACAGTCAGCAATTCAAATTCAGACCTGTTTTTTTCTATAGGTTTCAAAACTCAGTTAAAGTGTTGGTCAGAGATCACCTATTAAATAGCTTCTGAAAAACAACTAGGGAAAGAGAATTTCAGAACATCATGTTCTATGGCTATATCTTCTTTTCCTTACAAGCAAAATCACTTGAGTGATTGCAGTACCGGTAGATACAACATGGTTTCAGCATGCAACAATCCTGAACACTAAGTCCAGAGCACTGGGAATGAACACTGGGTTTGACTGTATATGATGCACAATGCAACGAGGACCACAGGCTGGATATGCAGTAGGTTGTTATTGAACATGAACAAAGATTTCTGCATGCGCACCTGTGCATGGTGTAACAAGAGCCATAGACACAATAAATAAAGAACATTGGTAAGGCTTTCTAGGTGTGCTTGTGGCACATACACGTTATTAGGCTCTTTAAATTATCAGTAGAGAATAAATGCTTCCTAAACAAAATCTCTCTACCTTCTCTAACATCCCTGACACCATAAACCCAGACAAACCCACTTACAAATATCCTTATTCTAAAATTCTTTAACCAAGAAAAAACACTATTTTACTACTCCATTATTTTTTATTGGCTGTTCTAAAATAAGCAGGAGCCTGAACGTGTAACATGATTGTTACACTGCCATATCAATTTCACTTTATTCATGAATATCAATACAAATGGCCCAGAACTTGGCACAGAGATGCTTTGCTCATAAATTACAGTGTGCTTTTTCTGTGATTGCAGTCATATCATGTCCTTTTCTGTTTAATTCCACTTCTATTTTGAATTCTGCACTCCCTCCCTTGCACAGAAAAAGAACAATTTCAAAGATAAATTGATTAATTATAGTAATTACTCATCTATAAAATATGCACTTTTATCACATATATACAAATAAAAGCGTTGGTGTCTGTGGCCTTCCTCCGCCAATAAGACGTAAAAACACCACTATTAATTTTGCGATAAGGGCCTGAGGTGTTCAGGACACTTCTGAAATACACACACTGGAATCTTGGCCACCTTGAAATCACTGTGTTTTGACAATAGCCAACTGAGGTGGAGTTTCTTCCTTAAGCTTTGCTCTGCCAGCTACCACTGAAACATGCAGCATGCATTTTTTTTTCTAGGATCGTGTTCAGTGTCTTTAACAACGACTGTCTTCTAATTTGGAAATTGCAGTAGCATGACCCTTTCTTTTTCAGATTTGTACAAACATATAATGGAAATAACCATTGTTCTGACAAGTTTCAAACAGATGTTTCCAAGTAAAGGAAACCCACTAATCATTCCCATTAATTACCAACTATTAAAAATAGTTGGTTTGGGACTTTTTTAATTACACAGGCCAAAGAATAAGCATGAATACAGACTCCTAGTGGCTTTTTCTTCATGCCCTCACTGCCAGCACTGTTCCTGCACTCTGCCTCTAGTCTCACAGTATTTTCAATTGTTATTTTCCCTATGTACTGTGCCATACACCACCTCATGCAAACACGTACAATGCAACGTTTCTAATTACGCCTACAGTTAATGCTTCCAGAATCATATTGCCACAGTTCTGATTAGTGCCAAGATTCAAAAGATTACTTCCTCACATGAAACCTGTTTCACCTATGGCACAGATCTTAATCATGGGATCTAGTGCTGAGCATAAAGCTAATTTGCACTGTATCTATGTTAGTTGAGTGAAAGATGTCTTTGCGCTCAGATTGAAGAGGCAGCTGAATTTCTGTGGAGCTGTATTTATGACTTTCTCCATTGGTTCAAAAAGGTTTCAGAGCTATTTATGGTGCTAAAGAATACAGTATTTTCTCTACAAATCTGTGCTGCTGCCAGAGCTTATGTGCCTATCCTAGTAAAAAAGTCTGACTTGCACGTTAGGAAAGTCTAGAATTTTCAAGACTATTAAGTCTGTGGGACCCACGGGCAAATATCTGAAGGCAGGCTCTAGGCCCTCAAAGTTTTCATCAGAATTTTGCACTAAGCTCCAAAACCAACTGGGCAAGATGTCACTCAAAAAGGCACAGGAATATAAACTGTATTCGAAGACAGCTATTTTCGCCTGCATCAAGATAGGTAGAGCACCACATGCTGCTCCTCTACACACAGCCTTTGGCAAGGCTCTCTGCAGGAATTCCATCACCTCCAGGACACACTTGATCAGTCTATGAGCTATTTCCATGGAGGCTCTCTTTTCAAGGATTTCTCATCGACAAAATTTCAGATTATTTCAATGGCAACATTAATAAGCCCTGGGGAGTTACCAGCAGGACCGATACAGGGAATAACTACCTGCAAGTCCTCTGGTCAGTTCCCACAGTTCCCAAATATTTTTTTACACAGCTTGCTTTGTTTCACCAGGAATGCAGGTGTGAGTTTTTGTTCAAAACATATTGCAGAGTAGCTATTCTCCTTTTCATATTTGAGACATAAAAGGGGAACTTAAAGAATATGGTTATCTGTCATTAGTGATAATTTTGCTCCTCTTTAGCGTAAAAAGTTTGTCTTCCACAAGCAGAGGAAAATAAGGGATCCTTACCAAAACTGGTCACTTGTTATAAATAAAAAGTAGCTTCTAAATAAAGCAAATACTTCAAAATCAATCCACAGATGGAAGAAAGTATTTTTCAAATGATTACAAACAAAGTCTATTTTTGGATATTTCATGAACAGAAAACAGACTTAATTTATCAGAAAATTGTTAGTTTAATGAACAATTTACCTACCTCTCGTGCTTAACAAGTGACACAAGCCTAAAACATGATTATTTATGTCCTCTACACTACAGGCTACTTCAAAATATTTTTTATTTGATATAACATTGTTACTCTGCAGAGCAAGTGAGTATTTTTGCAAATTTGTACATAGAATATATTCCTTTTACACTAATTATAATCAAACAGCCAAACATTTATCATGCCTTCATATGTTTCAGTTTTTAACTGTTAAAAACACACAAAACAATAGATATTTTACTTTACTATTGTACTGAAAAAGCAGGAACGCTGTTTGTAATGCAAGTGTAAGACACACTGGCACAAGACCACAATAAATCATGACCCATACGAAAACAAGATGATCTTAAACCCTTTATCCTAATAAGACTTTTTTAGCATTAAATAGCAACTCTAATCCCTTAGTCATTAATTTTCCCATGTTTCAAATCTGGATGTAATTAAGAACAATGCATTGCTGCCTATGTGGTGAACAAAATGTCATGCTGACGTGATTGATTATGTTTATTTAAACTGGAGATGTCTGACACTTTCCAGTGATACTTCATTCAATTTTTATTACTATTTTTAGGCATCAAGATAAGCTTTTCATTTCCCCTGTTGTGACCCACTTAAATAGAACTTAAGAAGAATCTGAGAAGCATTAAATATAAGAATATTGACACAGTAGTTCTGTGGGTCTCTGGGCTATACCAGTCTAGTGAAAATAAAATTAGGTTTAATATTTTCACTTACTATTTTCAAGGATTTATTTGGAAAGTCAAGTCTAAACTATAATTATAAAACATCTAACACATACCTTACAAGCTGCTAAGGACAAGAAGAATTAGACTGGATAGAATTCATAGTATATCCTATTTTATGACATGGCCTTTCACTGCAGTGTCAGCAAGCTCTTTATACATACTTTTTTGTATGTTTAAATATGAAGGATAATTTTCCCCATAGACACTGTGAGACAACAATAAAACTGAAAGTGCAAGGCAATCTTTTTTCTTTCTTCATTTCACTCCTAATCAGACAGTAGCTCAAATTTGACAGTAATGACTGACCAGTATATGTAGGGATTTACCAAACAACAGGCACAACAGCAAAGAAGTTGAAGCTAAGAGAAATGCCTCTTAAAAGTATCTTGCTGCCTTCATAAGCATTAAAGGCAAGAAGAAGAACTTTTAATGTATAATTTTTCCGCATAAACTTCACAAACTCTCCTTTAAAATACCCAATATTCCTTTGTGTAGGAGCATTCAAAGAAAAATTGCCAAGATCTTAGAGTGGGTACCAAGGGACCACATATACCATCTGTAAAGACGAAACAAAATTTAATGAGAAATCACAGCTTAAGGGTATAACTTTCCAGCTGGTTCTACGGGGCCAGTCTAAACCTGCAGAGCTCCATACCAACAATCCCAGTGTCCAAGCAATATAGTTTCTTATTGACTGCCTTGTGGCTGCATAGAGACCTAAGGAAGGGAGCCTATTTCACCGGAAGTGCCTTTCTAAGGCATTATTTTCCTGTCAGATTGGATCAATATGTACTACTGCTACTGTCAGCTGAAGGCTGACAGCAGAAATATACAGTAAAGGGGAGGAAGGGGAATATTTTCTTCCCACAACGACATCATCCCAACAGCAAAGCTTAGAAAATTATTGCTGAATCCTGAAGTTAACCTGAAGAGAGTGAAGCATCTACTGTTGGCTATTTCTGCACTATGAGAAGAAGAAAAGGTTGATAGGAAGAAGGAAATTATAGTTAACTTCACATGAAAAAGGTGTATTTTGAATTTTAAACTACGGTTCTTAAGGTGTGCATCATTTAGACACAGCACATCACTCAAAGATTACTCTTATTGTACTGTATCTCCCAGCATGAGTGGCATTCTTTAAGAGGTGAAACAACCAAAGGGTTAAAAGCATGATTTGTTTTATTTACCAAAATTGCATTTATAATCACAGCCAAAGAAATACAAGGCAATGTTGTTTTCTCACAGTTCTGTTGGGCTGAGCACAGCAGATGCTATGCTGTGCTATGCACAGCATTCTCACCTGTGTCAAGGAGCTGCAAACCAGGCCATAAAATCTACTGATACATATTTTAAATAGGTTACATTCTTTTCAGATAAATTTTGTCATTCATCATGAGTGCAGTGTACCTGGCAGTAGGGTAGCCTTATGAGCAGTAAATTGAGTGAAATTAGCATTTGAATCGATGCTACGTGAAGATAACAGCCTGCAATAATCCTATTTAACAGCTGTTAATTGTCTGCTATAAACCACAGTTCAGCAAATTTTGATCACACAACTCCCTAAAATGAATGAAGAAAATATACCAACCGATGCACAGAAAGAAATGTTTGGAGATGCACATCTTAAATTCATTGTAAATACAGATTTCATGCAGATACATACCGTATCTCCTAACTACATGTAAATCATAAAATATTGCCTATATGCAACTATTCCTCAAAACCATTACACAAATCTATTAAAAAAAAAATGATATCTTTGCTTATTTATAGGGAAACATTTGGTTTGCACGCCTTAATAGCAAAGATTATTCTCCAAAGTTATGATCATGTTTTTAAGAAAATGTTTATGCATCTGTGTGTTGCCCGTATTCATGTGGGCAAAGGCATTACTAGTTCAACAGTATACCATTTTTCCCTACTGCAGGGAGACTTCCAAGGCAATGAAAACCCATAGTTACAGCTGCAAGACAAAGGGATGCTTCTCCCTTTTCTCTGATACTAGTCTACTCACATCCATTACTCAGTCTGAAGCACACACTAGCAGAATATATTATTCTGGAAGTCAGAGCATCCTACAGAGGAAGGTTAAACTTCATAAACAGTGTTTAATCTTTTATCTGTAGCCAAGTAAGAATAGAACCCTACTGGTTGTGGGAAAAAAAGTTAAAAAAAAAAAAAAAAAACATAAAAAAAGAAGAATAAAAAAAATAAAAGATCTGAGGCTAGGCATTAAGATATCCTGGCAATGAATATGTCTATTAAAAGAATTCATGTTCAACACAATGAGAAAGACATTTTCTTGTCACATATCGGAGACAGGATAGCAGGAATCCATAGCTGCCTCTATCAAATGCTGCAAAGATAGGCAGCAAAATATCTACAGTTAATTTGTCTTTTTCTAAGAACAAGTAGATACAAATACTTTAACCTCCAGGTTCATATCTTCTGTCTGGCATCTCAGCTGAAAGAAACTAAGTATCATGGTAGTATCTTGTGGAGTTGGAAGTAATTAATAGGATTTTCTTCAGTACTTTGTTGGTAGTATAAATTTTACAGCACTGATGGGTGGTTTCCAAAAGACTGGATGCCAAGGCATATATCATTTATTTGTGCTTAAAAACCCTATGACATCTTATTTTAAAAACCTTAAGGTTGTCCTTTATTTTTTCTTTTTCCAAGAGAACACAGTTTATAAACCAAAGTGAAAACTATGATGTTCATTAACTAATCAACACTCAGAGAGTTGACGGGGTATACTATCCACAACACTCTTCCCAGGAAGTTAGACTTTTCTTTTATTCCTCCCTCAATTCTCAATTTATAAGATTTTCAAGAACTTTTTGCCCTTGCTAAAAGAATGAAGTGTGAATGGGCTCATCTAGATCACTGCAATATTCTTGTGGAAGCTTCCCTTTCTTACGAAAGTGTCCTCAAACTTACTTTCAGTTCTCTTGACCCTTTCTGGTTTATAATATTTTATTTCCTTACTTTTTATACTTTCTCATATAGTTCTTTCACTACAGTCTTAGTAGTCAAGACCCCAGTCCTGGGTTTCACTCCCTCAACTTCTACTGTATTTTTCTCTTTAGAATTGCAACAACATTCTTGTTGATGTATGTATTCCTGTACATACTCTCTGGTACAACATCTTACTTCAGCACTTATGTCCAATTTAAAGTTAGCAACTGTGCCATTTACGTTCAAACTGGTAGTCTATTCATCACCTGCTACAATGGCACCCGCTGATCTAATGAAGGAATTCCTCTGAGCTAAAAAGGTCTTCATTAAGCCCTTTAACTAACATATGCACACTCTAAAACATTCTAACACTTCTGCAAAGTAATGTGATCTATTGTACCTCTTCAAAATTCTACTCATTGCCATACATTGCTTCATTATAGATTGCTTTCAGAGTATGAACAGCACCATCAGTTGGGATATTTTGAGTGGGTTGTTTTCCTGAGGAGCAGAAAGTTAGGACAGTTTGAACATAAACTCTGTTTATCCCACTATCTTCTCTTGTACTGTTTGACTGACCAATCTGCAAGATTGTATTGTTAATCATAACGTTCTCCCTGCTTTCACATTTTTACTTTTGTGTTTCTTTTGAATGAACAGATTTAGGAAAAGCTGCAATTTAACAGCAAAGGAGCTGTTTCTCCAAACTCTGCCAACAGTCCTGTACTTCTGTATCAGAGTTTCCTTCTGTGTAGAATTAAAAGTGATGCAAGTAATTTAATTTGTGTTACTCCTGATATCACACAGTTACTCATCCAGATAATCTTTCAATGCACCTTTCTTAGTAAAAAATAGAGGTTAAACTTTCATTTTTAATTTATTGTAATGTATTTAACAGTTTTTCTGTGACAGTTAAAATTTTCTACTACTGACCAAAGTGAAAGTGAGAATAAGAAGAGACTCTCCACAAATGAAAGCCACCCCCCTTGTTTATACCACCACAATTTTGATAAGGTCAGCATAGCTGACTTACAGACAGATCCAGCCATGATCTCAGCTGACACATCACAGGCTCACAGACAGTGAAACCTCTTGGCGAATAAGCATGCGTCATTAAAGAGTTCAGCAATGTAAATTTAAGATACAAACTGAACTGTTGCTTGCAGTTCAGAGCTTGTATACTGCCAAATATATTTCTTGCTGCTTATGTGTTCTGATTGCTGTTTCAGCACGGTCACATCAAGTTTCTTCAAGCTCAAATCACACCTGAGGCTATGATACTTAAGTTGTTTTACATTTAAAGGAGAAGGATTTCAAGGCAAAGTGCAAAGATAGTATCCCTCCTTGGTTCTTCTAGAATGAGTGACACTTCAAGGTTGTCACAGCCACAGTGTGCCACAGGGGTCTTCCTACTCACAAAATCTGTCCACTTTGCAGACTGTGATGAATCATCCCTCCAGCTGGCCAGGCACACACATATTTCTGGAGTGGAGTTGCTTCATGCAGTTTCCATAAAGGAGACTGGGCCCAGCTATCACAGCATTTTAACTGTACAATCAATCTGGAGGAACCAATAGCATAATTCTGTAACTGATCTCAGTTGTGAGAAGTCTCAGAGATGGACTCCTCATCTGTAGTTCAGGAAGAGGGCTATCATTTCTGCCAGCATCCTTCACTTGCAAAACTCTTTCCCTGCCTTACCCAGGTTAGTTTTCTACATTTCCTTATGGATGCTTTCCTTGGGTCACTTCCTTTAAAACCTGCCCACCAAGGAAGGCGAGGAAGATTGCTGACTAAATCTGGTATCTACTAACTGGAGATTTTAAATATTTGCCTTTTTGATTAAGAATGAGGTATGAGCAACTGCAGATTTCCTGTGGGTGCGCTGAAGACAAATTTTAACTCTTACTTAAACACAGATCATTCAGGATGTAACACCATAGTTGACTATGGTCAGACCAAAAATCAAATAAGAAAAAAACCATCTGTCAAAGTGCTAATATGACGCAGTGAGCAGCCATACAAATACTAATGCTAGTGCAAGGGAAGTAGACAGGAAACTGCAGCCAGAGATAAATGGTGGAGAGAAGACAGGACTTCCAGTCTCACTGGCAACACAGTCTTAAACTGACTAATGCAGGATCAGCAGGGGAGCATTAAGGCAAGTGGTTATTGTAGAAATATGACATTGTGCCCCCACATTTTTTACTATAATACATGGACAGTCAGAAACTATCATAACATTTATCTAGGCAAGGAAAGAAAACATATTAAATCATACAAAAGAAAGAACATTAGTAAATCTGCAAAGTCAAGTACCTGGAAATGAAGATAAAACATTTTTCTTCGGAACAGAAACAGGCTAGGAGCTTTGTTATGCTTTAACAGCTTTGCTTCTTGGTTAGATTTGTGTCCAAGTTTCCTCTATCCAGTCTAGATCCCATGTACTTTTTTCATAATTCCCAATGCATAATGTATTCTGCATGAGAAGAAAGAAAATACTTCCTCTAAATGGCTGTACTTATAAATACAATATGACTTCTTTTGTCTGGGTGATTTTTAGACAATCAGTAATCAATATGCACTTGTTGATGTGGACATATGGACAAGAAACTCCAGATTAAGCTAAGAATGGATGTAAAGCCTATCTACTACGCAATGCCTGTGAATAGGCTCTCATACTACAGAAAAAGATGAGGGCAAGCTTACTCTTCATGCAGCTTCTTCATGTTCATAAGGGGAGGAGGTAGCTCATGGCAAATCAGCTGATGTGTTATCACATAGAGCCATGCCTTGGCTTCTCCCAAGGTTACTTGCCTGTGTCTTTCTCCTATCTCAGATTAAATTCATCCAGTCTACTAAGAAGCAATACTGAGAGCCAAAATCAAAAGGCAGCTATTTTAACCATCCTCCAGGGGTCTTGGGCAGACCCATTAAATCAGGGGAATGAATACAGCAAACTATTTCAGCTTGCTGATGCATGCAGTAGATTGCTTGAGTATGTTAATTACTGCCTTTGGCTGAATATTTCCAGAAATGTTAACACAGAATCCGGAAATAAAATATCTCCTGGCATCACAACAGCATTTTCAGATACCACACTCAGATGTGAAGCATTAGGACAAGTTGCAGGAAAAAACAAAAGAGAAAAACAAAATATCATGCCTCAAAAAATTCACAAACAGCTACAAACCTAGAAAAAAAAATCAACTACCAGCTAATCACCTTTCATCACAGGAGACATATTCTGTACCATCACTTACAGCACTTGGGTGCAAAACCTGAATTTAGTCCCTCAGATCCCTTGTTAGACCCTGGAGGCACACTTACCTCACTTCAGTTTTTTGCCAACAAAGTCCTTTACGTTTCAGTCACTGAAGCTCAGAGCACCTTAGGCTGCTCAACACTAAGCTGCTTATTGTTTCTCCCATGCCAAGGATGGGAACAGTATTCAGAGGTTAGGTAGTCTACCATCCAACTTCCCTGTTGGGCCAAATCCATAGTCAGGCAGGCCTTCTGAAAAACCACTCCCTATGTTTCCCATATTTCCAAATCCCAGAGAATAAAGGTTCCTTTATTTGATGCTGGAGACAGAAATCAAATACAAATCTCCCATGTCTCAGAGGATGAGATTGAAAAGATATTTATTGCACCACAGAGAGAAGTGCAGACTTCTAGGGAGTTCAGCTGTGCTGCAGGTGAGTAGAGACCTAACTCCAGAAATCATTATTCATAGAACAGCATCAACAGAAAAGACTGAAAAAAATAAACCTAAAAACATTTTATAGGGAGACTTCTAATGCTAAATGGCAACAAAATAAACACCAATGAGCCATCTGCATATAAAAAATAATGTATCTTTTTGTAATTATGCAGTAATTTGAACTGATAACTTTAGGAGATCACAATGCACAGCATGCATTACTCCCATTTGAGTTTTACTATTTGAACAGTAAACTGATAATTGTTAAACTCATAAAACTGTTACTACTTCCTACCTGTTTCTCCACAATTCCTTCTAATTTACAAGTGCTCACTAAAATTATAATCCTGGCCTGCATCAAAAGGAGTGTGACCAGCAGGTAAAAGGAGGTGATCCTGCCCCTCTACTCTGCTCTCGTGAGACCTCACCTGGAGCACTGTGTGCAGTTCTGGTGTCCTCA
>JBCJKH010038310.1:0-13640 GCA_039877255.1 Loriculus beryllinus | reverse complement strand
GAAAAAAAAATAGCAACATCTGCTGTGGTCAAAGGTCCCTTGCTGAAGAAGCTGAGAAGCAGAGGTGCCTTTGGTTGGTTAGGTGAGCCCTTTGCTACGAGGTGATGCAGTAGTTGACAGCCACTGCTAAAGAGATTCTTTTTTTTCCCTACTTCTGGGAGAGTAATCCAGAGGGAAAAACTCATATATTTTAATCAATGGAAGTGAAACCATTTGCCTTTCAGAGACTATAAAATAATACACACCCCAGGGTTCAATGCTCTTTTCTACTCCTCTAGAACATTCTTAAGGGGAAATCACTCTTTTCTTGATGAATGTGCAATTCAAATGTGGAAATATGCCATTCTTCATGCTTTCTCCATAGGGAGCAAAATGATTTCTGTAATTAAACCCATTTTGCCAGCATTTCCTGATGAGAATAGCTTTTTTTTTCATAGACAAGGGGAAAAGCCAGGTACAAAAGGGTTTGCAAAACCAGGTCTGAAGTGTCTGACCTTTAAGCCTCTATTTGAATTGGTCATTTTGGTTTAAAGGTGCGTGAGGGTGAGGCATGTGAGTAAGGGCTGAAGCTTAAGATTTTAGTCAGGCACTGCTGAAAGGATATGGCTGCAGGACAAAGGAAGATTATGGGTATCAGTGTTAGTCTAGCTATTAGGGATGATGTTAGCATTGAAAACACACAACCCAGTCTTCAGCAAAATTTTAGCAGACTCAAGTGTGTAGCCAGGGCCCCTGTTGGGCTCATACTGAAGTGTGTACCATGGTATCAGTGCTGCACTGGTTCCCATGGTAGCTAGATCAAATAAATCCAGCTTCTCTGTTATATGTTAGGCTGTCATGGGCAGTGTAGACAAAACTGGAGTTAGGAAAGTTAAGCAGATGTGTGAACTTTTACAAGACTGGGATCTGAAGTCCATCACAAGTTCCTTGTCCCTCTAGAGTGGACCATGTAATACAAAGACATTATCTGTACGGGACAGAGTTTTAGCCACCTGCACAGTTGAAGGGTGATACCTCATTCCTGAATGATGGGTGGGAAGGCAAAGAGAGATGCAGATCTGAATCCTGAAGTTTCCACTCTGAGTTATGTTAATGTCTTTCTGCCAAAGCTCTTGAGCAGGATGGTGGAGCAGAAATCACAGGGACTCTCTGTAAAGAACAGGTTTTCCCTCCTCTTTCTCCCCATTCCATGGGTACCTACAGCTTAAATCAGCCTGCACTGACTCAGAGAGACATCTTTATTGCTGGTACCATCAGGTGGACTCCAGAGTGGAGACGGAGAAGCGTTACCATGTATAAGGGTCCTTTTATTAGCTGATTTTCAGCAGGATGCTAAAGGCTGGAGAGGATCATTCTATTTTGACTGTGCCTTTTTTAGCATCTCAGTGGCTTTCAGAGCTTAGGGAAGACAGAACCGAACACCTGCCCACAGTACTGGCTTTTATACCCTCCCTTTCCTTGTTTGCAAAGTACCAGTGCCTGTTGTCATACCTGAGAAACCAGCAGAGGCATACAATGGAGCTGAATCTGCTCCTCCTGCTTACTCAGGAAAAGTTCCCATCAAGTGGATTGGACATTTGCCTGAGCGAGTGTTGCAGGATTCGGCCCATATGCTTCTCAGCTCTTCTATTTGCATAGTGCGGAATATGCTTTCAGTACAGTGCCAGTAAAACAAAACTATATACAGTAAGCATAGAAAAATCAAGAGCACAGTTAAGACCATTTGCAAACAGCAGCTGAGCTCTGCAGCTGACATCCAGGCTTAGAGCCCTGTCAGAGACCATGCTCTGCGGTGGGTAATGTACAAGATGATTATTTATAGGCAATTAGGTGGAAGGTCCTGTAAGTGCATAGGTCTCTATTCTCCTTTCACTAAGCCTATTATTGTCTTTTTTCCCTATGCATTATTTATATTTTAACTCTGCAAAGGTGTCCTTTTGTCTTTTTAAACTAAGGAAAGAATTCCAGGAGACTGCTTTAGTGGAAAACAGTTGTTCTTCAAGCAAGTGCTCTGGTACTGTGTAAACATGCTGCATGTACCATGCGTGGCCAACTTCAAATGAGGTATTGTTTCATTCATTCTAATGAAGCAGAATGACTCTTTTGGTCTCAGGAGATTCCACTGATGTCTTATGAAGTAGGAAGATCTTCATCAAGATCATATCCAGAAGAGTATAAATTGTTCAGAGGATCAGATTGCACCTTTTCATGGACAAATTTTCCCCTCTAAAAATCTAAAGCATGTGGGTTTTTTAATCCAGGAGATAGGATAGAATACTTCTTAATCCACAGTACATGATAAAACAGCCACGAACAACTGTAGTATAATACATCTTCAACACAATTGACCGTAAGCATATTAGAAGAACCTCCAACAAATAATTACCCTACTGCTACACAGTGACTTCACATCCAATTTTGCTCACCTTACCGTACAAAATGGGTGGAATAGATGACTTTCATAATTTTAATGATAATGAAATATTCAGGATTTGATGTAGAAACCTGGCTACCAAGGTAATAGGTACATGGAAGAACATGTTTAGAATAGCTGTGTGAATGGGAATTGTTGTTAAAAGTGCAATGACATACTGTAGTGTATCAAACAATATTTGAAATCAAATAAAACTTGGAAGGCCAATCTGCACTCACATTCAAGCCATAATCTCATTGTGAAGGAGATCTTTTCTGATGAAATCTGCTGTTATAGACAGCTGTGTAGTATTTCCTTATTCTCCTATAAGGCCACCTATCTTGGCTAGCTTTAAATGACTCACTCTAGATTTATGCCAGTGCAATAGCAAAATTAACAGTCCCATTCCTGTGCTAGATTCTCTTGGGAAATGAAAAGCCAGTTGTTCCACTCATAGACAGTCCTGGTCTTACTAAAAGAACAGTTCTGAACTGGAGACATCTCTTTTCCCCTTTAAAGAATGACCTCTGAGACAGCAGAATAAAACCCCCACTTCCCCAGCACCTTCGCTTTAGGCATTTCTTTCCATGCATTGAACCAACTGACCTTTGAGATGGCAAAGTAAGCACATTATTGTATGATTACAGAGGGAAAATGTGAACTTGTGGTGCCACACAGCAAATCTGAGCACTGTTACTGGCTCTGATACACATCTTCATCCCTTGTTAATCTCCAGGGCTCAACCAATAGCCCATCCCTCACCAGACAAATAAATATCACCTATACTTCCTCTGTACCCCTGTCTGGGCTGCATCCATCAGCAGACGTGCCACCATCCAAACACAGGGAGCAAGCAGGCTCTGCTTCTGCTCTGTCCTCCAGATAAATTGTGTTAGTTTACTGGCAAAATCTAGTTTGTATTATTATTTGCACTTTAGAGTCAATATGGATATGGAAGAATGAGCTGAAATATATGCCTTGTGCATCATTAATAACAGCATGGCCTCTCCGTAGCTACGTGACAATTCCCAAACACTTTATTTAAGAGTAAGCAATTTATCATGTCTGCTGTATCATGAACAAGTAGTTCAGCATTCCCAATTTACAAGGAGAGCTACTCTTTGTACCTATTTGTATTGTTTAAATCAAGACAGACCAACAGTCTGAGTGCTAGCTTTCAACTTGGAAAACACAGGCTCAGTTCCCTGGTGTAGCAAAAAATTATCTAGGCTTCAGTTTCCTCTATATAATATACAGATAAAAACACTTCCTCGCTTTATCAGATGTTGTGAGGATAAATGCATTACAGACTAGGTCCCACCAGTATTACAATAGCCATAATTATCTCAAATAGATACATGTAGTGCAAGTACAGCGATATTTAATACATACCCTATGTATATAAACCATGAGTCAGGGCTGATACAAACACAAACTATGCTAAGGAGTTAAAAATGGTGCTTACTTGCGTGTTCTTCCCTGGCTGATGCTCCATTAAAGTTTGTGTATCAGAGACCAGCTTCAGCTCTCAGCAGTGATGGAGCATGTCTGCTAAAGTCAGTGTTTTGATCCCAGTCTTATACTCCCGTGGGCAGGAGCCCATTGTCTGGGCTTGAGACACTCAATCTGGAAGAGAAAGAACAAAAGGGCTCCAGTGTGTAAAGTCATTCATTACAATCTGGAATGAACAAGGAAATCAGTGGGGTTGCTGGAGGTTAAGCAAGGGCAGAAATTGGTCTTTTATCATTAAAATGCCATAGGGGAAAAAAAAGAAATGAAAGCAACAGATTTAATCCTGCACATCTCTACTCACATCTCTTGCCTTTATTCATTGCAAGGGGTCACAAAGAAACAGGCATGTACATTTGCAGGACCAGATGCAAAATTCATTTATAACAGAATTTCATAAGCAAGCAACTTCTTTTTTTCCTAGGATGGAGCTCCAATGAGATTTTGATACGACCTTTATGTACTTTCAGACAAAAATAAGATTATTTGGATTGCCATCCTCTGTAAGTAAATTTTCTACAGTAACTCGGAACTCAGAGACATGAGAACATCCTTTAGAAGTCAGTGAATATTTCTGAAGATTGGATCTGATGGGGTTTTTTTTTAAGAGGAACTTTTGCAGTGAAGGAAGAGAAAGAGGGAGTGATTACAAAGCTTTCTGTACTGAAGGCACAACGGATTACTGGAAAATGAGGAGTGAAAGTTGTTCTGAAGTGCTCCAGCAGTGCTTATTTTATAGTATTGGATACCTTTAGCTGTGGTGACTTTCTGCACGGCATCAAAAGCATGAGATGTTTTCACAGGTATCCTACAAGTCAAAATAAAACTGAGTAACACAGTTTCAGTCAAAAATGCAGGTAATGGCATTGCTTTCTGTAGCTTTTTTACTTTCTCCATTTCAGGCTGTTCCACATTGCAGTCAGCACCTACAGACAAGCTTCCAGCCTTCAGATGAACACAGCGGTGAGGACAACTCAGAGTACTCTTGCTGATCAACACTTGCAGCAGGAATCTGGGCTCAATCAAAAGTTACACCTGCTTTCCTGGGGGAAATCTGATAACCACTGCTCTCATAGCAACTCTGCATGTGATAGTTATCCCAACTATGGTATTTCACCTTCTCTTCCTTTACACACCCCACATGCCCTAGGATGCTGCAAAGGATGCCATAAAAATGTCCCTGCCCATGGCAGGGGTGTTCGAAGTAGATGATCTTAAGATCCTTTCCAACCTTAACTATTCTATGATTCTATAAAATATATCGTCTGTAAGAGGCTGTATAAGTGCTTGATCCTATAGACTTTAAATCAATCATGAGTCTAACAGGGACCAAACAGTCTAAAAACTACACCACTGCTACTGAACCCCAGTGAGGGGCTGCAAAAGTTGGATTTTTGCTGTAGCATTTTCACATCTAGTGACTACAGCTTTAGAAAGTGATTTTTAAGTGGTGGGTTCAAGATTCAGTAGTCAGTAGCTTTAAAAAAAGGTCCTTTTTCTTGCTTGAAATCCCCAGATATAGGCTATGTTGCCTGTTAGGTTTGATCATCCCTGATCCAGCCATTTTCAGAGTGCAACTGGGTCAGAGGATGGGCTCAGTCATTTGCAAGATGAGGGACTACAGTCTTAATATGCTATTTAATTTATCCTGTTGGGCTGGGCAAAGAAAACCATCAGAAAAAGCTTTCATGAGCCTACTGGATTGGATTAAGAAAAGCCACAAGGATGCTTTTAAATGACAATACACAAAGGAGTAATGGAGCTAGTGACAAATCTGCCTTCTTTCCCCTTTTGAATGAGTAGCTACCACGGTTTGCTGTGAATCTGCCAAAGACAGAACAGGACTTAAACTCACACCTTCAAAACAAAATGAGGCACTTCACTTACTTTTCCTCTACATCACTTTGCAGAAGTGCCTGACACATGACATCTGTTAATGAGGGTCATAATCCCCCCCACCCTATAACTCCATCCTAGTAGTGCTGAGACCCAACAGACTCTTTTCCTGAGGAAATAAAGCTTTTATAGGAGCACTGTCTGTCCATCTGGCTCCCCATCTGTCAATCCCGCACCCAGCAATGTACTCAGAACCTGGTGGCTAATTTCACCCTGTTCTCTAGAGGGGTGAAAGCTTAAAAGCTATAAATATCCCACGTTTTATAGGAGTCAGTGGTGTGGGAGACGACGACAAAGCACAGCTTGGTTGAGTGAGAGGCGGTGGTGTAAGCTCGTTAGCTAATTGCATTGCTCAGGCTGCCAGCTGGCCAGTCAGCATATGCAAACTGGCCAGCTCAGCTACCTGTTAGGGACTTCGTGGATCTGCACACAATGCAGCTGGCCAGGAGAAGAGAAGGGACCTTTATAGAGGGAGTACTAAGGAGGTGATCCTGCTCTTTTACTCTGCTCTCATGAGACTCTACTTGGAGCACTGGGTGCAGTTCTGGTGTCCTCAGCATATGAAGGACATGGAGCTGTTGGAAGAAGTCCAGGGGAGGCCACGAGGATGATCAGGGGCTGGAGCAGCTCCTGTATGGAGCCAGGCTGAGAAAGTTGGGGCTGTTCAGCTTGGAGAAGAGAAGCTGCGTGGAGACCTCAGAGCAGCTTCCAAGTGTCTGAAGGAGGCTACAAGGATGCTGGAGAGGGGCCCTTCATCAGGGACTGCAGTGGTAGGACAAAGGGTGATGGGTTCAAACTGAAACAGGGGAAGTTAAGGTTAGATATAAAGAAGTTCTTTACTGAAAGGGTGCTGAGGCACTGGTATGGGTTGCCCAAAGAAATGATATATGCTCCATCCTTGGCAGTGTTCAAGGCCAGGTTGGACAGAGCCTTGAGTGCAATGGTTTAGTGTGAGGTGTCCCTGCCCATAGCAGGGGGCTGGAACTGGATGATCTTAAGGTCCTTTCCAACCCAAACCATTCTGTGATTCTATGATTCTATGATTCTATGATGTGTGAGCAAGGGTAGACAAAAAATGGAAATGAAGGCAATGTTGAGGGCTGAGGTCAAACAGAATATCATGTTACTGAAGTAAAGAAGCAAAGGAAGGAAGGAGTGTATGATTTTGGTGGGGAAGGATCTGTGGTTTAAATTGCTAATGGAAAGACTCAGTTGTTCTAATTCCTGGGTTAGGGTTAGCTTCTCTAATAAGAACTTTCCTACTCTTTTATCTTCAGAGCCTAAGAACAATCAACCTGGTTAAATGTAGAAGTCCTCCTTAATCCTATACCTTGTTTCAGATGTTTGCCAATAGGGAAAGGTTAAGGAAAAGCAGAAAAGCAGGACACAAGCAGAAAGTAACCTACAGAAGGAGACTTATTATTCCCTCTCCAAATAAACAAAGGCGCAAGAAGACAAACCGGATTAGGTTTCAAAAGTTCAATTTAAAATCCTCTTAGTAAAGGCATGCGGTAAATTTGCCACAGTGTCAAAGTCAGAGCATTCAGTTTCCAAACCTCTGGTTGTGGGAATTTCCCTGGGAAAACAGGACAGATAAGTGGGAGTGGAGCTGCCCTGCTTACCTCTGCATTCAGGAGTGAATTACTACCCATGGACCAACAGAGGGGAATGAAAATATACTTCTGCCTTGGTTCTACCATTGGTTAAGCAGATCCCACTACCACTTCTTTCAAATGCATTTCGGCATTGCTTAGTACCTTTCCACTCCTACAATATGTGGTTTTCCCCATTTTCTCCCCTTCCTTACCCTTTACATGTCCTTCTGTATTTAATGCTCACTCACACATGCCATAAAAGATAAAGCACAATAATTCAGGACAGACACCTAGAAAATCAGCTGAATTCAGGATTTCCAGTGTTAGATGATAAAGCACCCAAGTTAACCTACTGATAAAATATGTGGTAAGCAAACCTTGTGATCTACACAGATAGCTTAAGCTTCTGCAGTGCTAATTGCTATTACAACCTTAAGCTAATATTTGAGCCTTTCTTTTGAGCAAGGATGTGTAACAATTAGATTACAGGATTTGGGGCATTACAAAGAGAGATAAAAGCAGCAGTTTCGTCATGGTATGTGGTATTTTGTTTACATAGAGATAATAGCAGTGCTAATAATAATAATATTAACTATTCTATTTAGGTCCAAATTCTCATTTCAGGTGCATCAGACCAGATCTGGAAAAACCTTTTGCCTACAAGAGAATTCATTTGGGATGAAGCATGCAGATCTCTAGCCAGAGAATGTTTTGCAGTCACTTAAGAGCCCATCATGGTGTATGATGAACTCTAGCTACTCACAGTAGTAAATAGTGAGCCAACACTTCCGAAGCAGGGCCCGAGCTTGGATATTTTACTGTACTTCTGTCCTGAGCATCACTGAGAGCTCTGACAGCATCTATTCTATCCTGCTCCTGATGAATGCATGACAACTCCAGCAATGAAAGGGACCTCTGCTTTTTTTGCTCTCTAAGATCTTTAAGCTTTCCTCTCTCCCCCTACCAAACGTATGTGCATATGTAAAAACACAATATGCTTGAATACAGTGATCATGCATAGCATGGGGTAAAAAACAAACAACACTAGACTACAGAAACCACAGGAAAAAACCAGTTCACTATATAGTGTCATGCCAGATTTAATACATGTTTTGCTTTAGTATGCTTGGCACAACATCTCTAAAACTTTCTGCAGTGTATTAAAGAGAAAAGGCATCTTCTGGTGCATATTTTTAGGGCATGTTTTTCGCACAGTGTTTTGTTTCTTCTCCAAGGCACCCAAGGGGAAAAGAATCACTGCATGCCCATAACAACAGCCAGCTCCTACTGATGGACCACAGAATTCCTTGCCTCAGAGATAATTCAACTTACACAAATGAGCATTTGACCCCTGAAATTATGTTGCTGCTAAGACCCTGGAAAACAAATTCCAAATACCCTCATTAGCAAAACCAGATATTGAGATTTTCCTCTGCTTTAGATACTAAAATCAAAGTTCCTGACTAGAGGAGTTTTTCAAGTATTTACCACTAATGTCCTGCAAGTCAGAACTGGTTACGCAAAGCAAAGCAAATAAGTATATCCACTCAGAAATGTTCAAAGTGTTATTACAGCATTAAAAAATAAACATATCTGCTAGCACTGGGTTTAAAATAACTCCCAGCAGCTGAAAATCTGGTTCCATCGTCACACACAGCAAACAAGTAAAGCAATTTCATAGAAAAAGACAAGTTTCCTTGTATTAACAAGCCCTCGTTCCACTTTCAGTCTATCATAAATACATAGGAAACCTAAAAGCAGGTAATGTAGCCAGACAGGATGATGATTTTTCTTACCCATAGGCACCAAGGTCCTTTAAGAGAACTGCATCCTGCAGACTGCCGATAGTTGCATGAAAACTTGAAAAGCAGGTTTTAAGCAAAAACTCTTTTGAGAATTCAATCCAGACTCAAAGGCCCAAAGCATCACTCGACACAGCCCGTTTAATTCATTCAACTGAAAGCCACACAGCTCAAGGACAGGTAAGCAGGTAAATAAGCCATCGCTAGCCCCTTCTTGGCATAGAAAGGTGCTGTGAAAAGCCTGCCTTAAAGGAGATCTCTGCGTAGGAAATGAAGAAGCCTCTGGTATAGGCATTTGGTGTATTTTCTCTGAGTGTGGCACAAGGGAGTGTGCAGTGGCTCAAGCTGTTGTAATCAAACATGCGGGTTGCTAGTTGTTGCGATGATGTTGCAGCAGCCTCTTCATTAAGGAGGCTGCGTCTTTAACAGTCACAATTAATTTCCTACATATGAAATCAAGACGTTGCCAGTGCTTGTGTTGATCTCTGTTGTTCTTTTATCCCCCTTCACCATCTTTCTCTCCCCCTTCTTTCTTTCTTGTAGTGAGCAGGAAGGGATGCAGAGAAGGATGGATAGGTGCTTTAAGATAGCATTTCTGATTTATTGAGCTGACAATCCTTTTGCTACTTGATTTCACTTTAATAGGATCTTCTTGTTACCCACCTATAAAGCTCAGCGTGGAAAATCCATGCATCCAAAAGGTTGAAAGCTGGAGGCAAAACTTGCCTCCCTGCAGCTCTAGATGGGGTGAAGGAAAGACAAAGTTATCTGGTTGCTTTGCAAACAGTATTAAGGCAGTTCAGGGACGTGTAGGTTAAGGACATCTTCCAGCAGGCTTCTGCTCTTTCTAAAGGAAGAGAAGCTAAGGGAAGAGCCAAATATACTTAAAAGATGTATAACTGTCAAGGAGAAGTTGTCAAAGGATGTCTTCCATGTGAGATACGAGTGCATTTTTGCATGGTTTGTTTAGGCATGCATGTGTATTTGTGTACATCCAAACGGGACCCTGTTGTGGCAGAAAGATGTGAGTATGACAAGCAAAAGGAGAGGGAAAAACCTCACAACTACGTGTCTGGGCAGCCTTCAGCTGTGTGTTAGTGTGCAGGGATATGAGTGTACATCCACATGTGGATTCACTTGTAGGTAGGGAGGGGACGGCCTGTACAAGCCCAAGACATTTCAAGGGTGTCCCTGTCATCTCTGCAGATGAGTTTCAGAGAAAAGGCAATCCCAGCTTAAAGCAGCCTCTGTAATAGAATAGTAAAACCTTACACTTCAAAACAAAACTGCATTTGGAGCCCTGCTGAACCTGTGTTTCCCAGCACTTACTCTAAGACTTAAAATCCAGCATCTACGTAAGTCTTATTGCATAGGGGGTGTATGTGAGGGTTAGCATGGTGACACCTCATTTCTTGCTCTGGCTAAGACCGTTGTGGCAAGGAAGCAAAGGGGATTAAATCAGTCGTTCGTGCTGGCAGGGAGAAATTGCAGCTCTGCAAACACAAGACCTGACATCTTTCCCGGCTGCTTTGCTCTGTGTGTGTGTGTACCACTTCCCTCTGCTGGAGGCAGCCCAGACTGTTACCTGTTTCCCTCCAGCCAAGGATATTTCTATGAGGTACCACAAATGCTCCAAGTCCTCTCATCCAGCACAGCAGCAATAATGAAATGGCCATGAATCTTTTCAGTAGCTTTCATTTATATACAAATCTCAGTGCTAGCTGTGGGGTGGAACAGAACGGCTCTTACAGGACTAGAGCAAAGAGATGTGTGCTGCAGGGATTGTTTAAGCTGACACGTTTTAAAAGGAGCCAGAATACCACAGCCGGGATATGTAACACTTCTTAAAAGAAGAATGAAGTGCCTGATTGCTCAAGGCTTTGCCCAGCCACACTCATCCCCCATGCCACCAACACTCTTCACAGCATCAGTTAGGCTTTTTTAATACACTGACATCCGTATAACCATGCACTGATAAAGCTTGGTTTGAGGCTTGTGCAAGATCACAGGTCAAGGCAGTGTGTGTGGGATGAATAAATTAGTGGAAGGGAAAAGAATCTGCAAACCATCTTCCCTGCTCCCCTCTTGCATCATCTTCAAGCATTAAAATGCCTCGTGTGATACTGTATTGCTGATAGGTTTCCTCATCTAATCCCTTACTTCTAGACTGTAAACATCAGTGGGTTTATGACCAAGGTCAGCAGGAGGCTGTAGGAATTTATAGCCTAGATGGAAGTAATTTTTTTTTTCTATCTGAGGTATGCAGAATATTCCCTAATATTTAGATGGTTGTATTTTCCCTTAGATATATGCTCATGACTTGCTCCACAATCCCTGTGGAATAACAAGGTCAGGTTGGTTGGAACTTTGAGCAACCTGGTCAAGTGGAAGTGGACCTACTCATGTCAGAAGGTTAGAACTGAATGAGCTTTAAGGTCCTTTCCAACCCAAACCGTTCTATGATTCACAACAGGATACACAGTTGAAGAGGAAAGTGTTTGTTAAGAAACTATTATCAGTTAGAAAATACAGAAACAAAATCAAGTTTATGTTTTGTGCACAAACCTTCCTTGTTTAGCTGTCAGCTTCCCGAAATATACTGATTTTTCTAAAGGATATGTGCTATCCCCAGCTTTCCTGCAATCTTAATGACATGGATGCTACCTCCTCAGTCATATTTACCCAGACCACCTTGAAACAAGGCTGGGTCTGTGCTTCACTTTGCAGCTTCAATTGTAAATCCAGCCTCAGTAAAACATGCACACCCCCTCCCCCCCCCTATTCTGTGTGAAAAACAAGGAGTTAAGAAATATGAAGAGATTGCATAATTTCATTGGTTATGTGATCGTTTGTCTCACAAACTGCATTATGACACCCACCTAAGCCACCAGAGATGCCTGTTGCAAACAGACTGTCCTCTCTGAATGAAGCTATCCAGATTCTTTGTTAAATAAGAGTCCCACAAAGCTGGAAACAAAAAGGAAACAAGTTTTCTGTGCCTCACATGTATGCATCTACATTACTGTTTTACTTTGCATCAGGAGGGTGCTACTGCAGCAAATCTGTTGATGGTCCCCACTCATTGTGATTTGGTTTGAATCTCAGAATTGCCTTGGAGCAAGCTGGATCCCTTTCACATAGAAGTGAAGGCAAAGATGGGCTTCAGACCCTCATTTGATGTGTTTCAGCCACTAATGGGCATTTACCCTATGGGACTAGAGTAGAGCTAGCTCAAAGCAGCACACCAAAATAATTATAATAGGGGTGTCAGGTCTTCAGAATAAACTCCTTCAGTCTCTAAATCTGCTCCTGTTATGCTTTACTATGTTTAGCTGTAGCTCACAAGACCAGAATTCAAAGTGCTCCTCTTCACTCAAGTACAAATATCAAGAAAGCCATGTGATAAAAATCAAAGTGACAGCCTTAGGGACATACAAAAGGTGATCTAGGCAAGATTAGCCCAAAGGCATCCCAGGTTATGTCCACGCTAGCATTTCTGCAGAGATTAGAGGGTTAAAATAGTTGGATAGATCTTGTTATGCTGATGGAAGACAACAGCTGAGAGGGACTATAGCTGTGGTATATCAAGATATTCCTACACGTCAAGGCAGAATTCCTCCTGAAGATCTATGACACAGACAAGAGGTTTCGTAGAAAAGGTATCAAATGGAATGAGAAACATGAGGGAAAGAAGATGATGATCTGTGTAAAGCCCTGTCCCTGCAGTTGCATGCTTTGCACCTGAATTTCAGTTGAGATATTAGCTCACATTTGAAAATAATGACTGAATTTATCCCATGTACAGCTGCATAAAGCTAAATGAATTACAGAAATGAGGTTAGTCTGTAGTGGCCATTCATGCTTTTGGGATTTAAATTTCATTGGAAATGTGGAGAATTAGGCTTTCACTTATTGTGTGAAATTAATGGCAACCTCCATAGGCATTTCTTTATTTGTATTAAAAAAGTGAAAAAAAAAAAAAAAAGAAAGAAGGAAAAAGAAGGAAAAGGTAAAGAGAAAAAGAGGGGGAAAATCCTCCCAAAACCAGAGAAAAAGGTATCCAGACTGTTAAGATGTAGATTTAAAAGACTGTTCCCCGAATGGGGCTTATAAGGAGACTGGGGAGGTACTCTCCATTAGAGAATGTGGTGATAGGACAAGGGGTAATGGGTTAAAACTGAAACAGGGGAGGTTTAGATTGGGTATAAGGAAGAAATTCTTTACTGTGAGGGTGGTGAGGCACTGGAATGGGTTGCCCAGGGAAGATGTGAATGCTCCATCCCTGGCGGTGTTCAAGGCCAGGTTGGATGAAAGCCTTGGGTGGCATGGTTTAGTGTGGGGTGTCCCTGTCTATGGCAGGGGGGCTGGAACTACATTATCTTAAGATCCTTTCCAACCCTGACTATTCTATGATTCTATGATTCT
>JBCJKH010038303.1:0-11065 GCA_039877255.1 Loriculus beryllinus | reverse complement strand
AACAAAGCTGCAAGTTATTGTTGTGGGGTGAGGATATTTTAGATTTCCTAAAGTATTTTACATACATGCTCTAAATTAGCTGTATTTTAAAAGCATAATATGAGGTTAAGGAGTGAAAATTTAAAATATCTTAGTTATCTGCCTTCTCACATTTTTTCAGAGCTTTTTTATACCAGGTGGTCTCTTTCCACAGTTTCATAGGTTGTTAGTGGTAAGTGGAAATTTTCCTCTAAGAAATCTCATCTTGCTCCTGTTTTAATGATTAGAGAAAGAAGAAGAAAAAAAAGGTTCTTTTGTTTTTCTTTCTTGGTAACCATGAAATTAATACTGAGCACTGAGCTTAGAAAATAAATGTTGAACATAAATCTATTTTGAATTAAAATGGCACCATACCAATGTGCCTACCATTATTGATACTCTCTTGGGCTTTGTGAAGCACATATATCAACATTCTGGACTGCAAACCTATGAGGAAACAGTAATTGGCAATATACAAAAATGATGAAGTAGAAACTGGCTTTTCTTAGTCTTGTAGCCATGCCTATTATAAATAGGTAGCTATTATACCAAAGAAATCACTGTGCTGCAAAGTTAAATTCATGACAGCTTCAAGACATTTTCTTTTTTGCTAAAAATCTTTTCAAACCAATTATTTGAGGAAGTCTGCACAACTATTAGTAATTCATCCAAAGTTATGGATGTCCAACTGATTTCTGAATTGCCCTTGTCATGAGCTTTTCTTTCATCTGGGCACCCACTATATATGGTGAGATTGTGGCTTTCTGCCTTCTTTAAAGGATGGACTAAAGCCATGGTGATGACTTTGCTGTAAAAACAACAGCAAGCCATTTTGTTCTGCTCTGCTTTTCCAAGGATTTCATGTCGGATTAAATTGCAGATGATGAGGATAATGGATTCAAGGAAAAGGAGTGGGGGGACTTCTTAATGTATTAGAGCTGGGAGATGACAGAGATAGCAAATGTAAAATAAGAAACAAGGCAATGAATTGAAAGAAAAGTTTCTCTCCGAAGGCTGGTGGTATAACCAGATGAAGCTAATAACATTTGTGGCTGAAACCTGTGTATTGTGCATGGGTTGTGTTTTGCCTGTCTTCTAGTGTATTTCCACTTCAGATGGAGAAAAAAATGTTCTATCTTTCCATGAGGGTATTTGGTGAAAAAAAAAAAAAATCAGCTTCTTCAGAAAGGAATTAGTATCAAGGGATCACTTCTATGTACTTATATATATATATATATATATATATCTGTATATATATGTTCATATATACAAACACACATCTACATGTGTCTTGTTGGTGGGACTTGGAATCTTTTTTGTCTCTCTTAAGTTTTAAATACTTAATCTGTGAATGAAAGTCTTCTCTAGAGCCAAATTTGGGGATTTTTATATTGATGGGCTGCACCTCATAAGTGTCTGGCAGAGCTAAAGTGCATTTGTTTACATCTCTGTGCTTGTATTTCATTTCTGCTCTGAGCCAAAGTGCTGAACCATAACAAAACTACAAGGCAGAACATTTCTTTATCAAGATTGAGCACAGTAATTTTGCAAACTGAAATATAGTTTATTTAACAAAGTGCTGGGGAAAAAAAAAATACCAAATCTATCAGCCCAGGCCCTTAATTCCCATCTCACTTCAGGGTGATGTTTTCAGGCTAGGCAGAGTGGCATCCTAGCTCCCTACTTGAGGAGCATGAATTTTACTGGGGGGTAAAGGTTGTGCATTGTCGTATTAAGTTTGAAGAGGCATCTATTGTTGTAGGCAATGACCACTGACAACTACAGTTTTCCTTCTGTGAACCTGATGTATTGTATGCACTTCTAAAAGCTGTACTGACAAACATATAGGCAAGATAATTAGTCTCCAGAGGCTTCACTGAGAGACATGCAAAAGAAGCTGCCTTGTATTGTAAGGACGTAGACTCCATTGCAGCAGCAGCAGCAGTGTAGGGCTGAAGGTCAGTTCCTGTGACATATGCATTTAGTTGTATTTTATCAACTGTTTGCTGGTGGCAGTGTGAATTTTTGATAGACTCTGCAGGGCATGAGGGAAGAAGACTTTCCTGGTAGTGGAAACAGCAGTATTTGCTGAGGCATCTTTTTGTTAGCTCTCAGCCATTGATAATGGAGAGTCATATTGAGAAACATGAGCAAAAGATGTTTTTGGCTGGGGAGGGTTTGGTGGGAGTGAGGAAAAGAAGAAAACATTTTTCTGTGTGCTGTTGTATGTTCTGAGGCAAGGCAGGATCTGTCTGTGACATGAAAATAAGACTAGCATGAAACAGGGCAAAAATGGGCTTCCAGCTTTTTTATCTAAATTATTTTCCCCTCCACAGAGTCTGAGATGGCTTGTTCTTGCCCATCCACACACATGAATGTCTCATTAGAAAGGAACAGAATACCCCTGTCAGCAGAAGGAGTGTTCCAGGGGTCCTGTTTCAGCAATACCATCAAGAAATAATTGTTTGAGAAAATATGGGAGCGAAGCCAGCTTATCCTTAGCTTTACCTGTGAGTGGGATCACACCTTTTCATTACATTGTGGGTTTTTTCTTCATTATTTTTAGTTGAAAACTTAGGAAACTAGTGATAGTTATGCTGGTTGTAACTTCCTTATGGAAACTTTTTGTTTCTATTTTAAGGTATTTTGTACTGAGACATGAAAATTGAAAGGAAAAACTTGCAGAAAACGTAGATAGCTGAACAAGAGTTTAACTAGTCAGCTTGTTCAAAATGTTGAAAAAATGGAAATGAGTATCTCAAAGCTGATTCTAGAACCTTCCAGCTTGGTTTCACTGTTTATTCTGGTTTGGTTTTAATCTTTAATGGAATTATTCCTATTTGCTATAATCATTAGTAATTATTCTAAAATGTTACTGAATGGGGCAGCCAAAAAAAAGTTCCACAGCAATTTCCAGGAGAACTTTAATTTGAATAATAATTTTAATAGTGTATCGTTGAATTTACCCAAAACTGAAACTGCATCGATTTTTAACTCTGAACCAGTTTCACTTTGGACTCATGCCTGTTACATTTCTAGGCGTAGAGAAAGAGAATATGTGACAAGAAATTGAGTACAGGAGAGCAGCATATCTCTGGTTTGGAAGGAACAGTTGTCTTCTACAGTATGCAGTTTCTTAAATTAAATTGGAAATTAAAACTTGAGCACTGCATTCCAGTACTGAGCTTTCTTGTTTTCTGAAAAGTGTTCTGATTTTTCTTTTCTTACGCTTTGAGCTTGAATCAAAAGAGGAGCTGCCACCTGCCTCTGAAAAGTAGATGAGAAACTTTTATTTATTTGTTTACTCATATTTTTTTTGGTGAATGAAGTTCTGTCAAAAGCCAAGTAAGAAGCTGGAAAACAAAAGCATTCTTTCCTCATCTTTTCTGCTTTGTTTTAGGAGTCGTATTTCTTTTGCGTTACATGTGCTTGCCCAGGATCTACAGTCCTTGCTGTAAATACAAAGTAGAAACTGTAGACCATCATATGTATATATGCATGCATGTACGCTTTCTTTTAATACAGAAAATAAACTTAGACCTTTCTTCCAATGTGCCTTGCTTACTAACAGTCCCTTGATTAGGATGAGACTGGGGCCATTGATGTCAGGAAGCAAGATGGGCCCAGGCTGGCAGCAGTTTAGGGTAATGAAATAAATAGCTATGGTTTGTTGCTGGGAATTTTACGATTTTAGAAAAAGTTACAGGGTGACACGCTATTTCTTTATCTATTTATTATTTTATTTATTTGTTTTAAACTTGGCACTGTTATTTCAGTAAGTGCCTGGAAGAATCCTAACTGGAAGACACAGCAGTCTTGAATATTGTTTTATTTCTTTCAAGCAGCAATAGCAGTGTACTCCCTGAACGACATTCCTTCTGTATTAAAACTACTTTAGAGCTCATTAGATGGCTTCAGGCAGCTGTCATGTGGCACAGGAAGCCTGTCTGTGGTGTTTGGTACCCTTAGAGGTGTGTACTTTGCCCCTGGAAATGTGAATGCTCAGCCTTGGTGAGGGCTAAAATCCCAGCATTTATGCTTTTATTACTCCTGTGATTGACTGGTGCTGCCCTGCTTTATTTGCTGTAGCAAACCCTGAGCTTACTCCTTCTTGCACAAGTGAAATTATGTCTTGGTATGGAAGGTGTGTTAACTTATAACTGCAGCTGGGCTCTTCAGACATGAGGCTTGGGTCTGCTTGTGTTATGTCCCTACAAATGAAAAGAGAAAGCAAAATCAGGTCACACACTGTGCTTTTTCTCCTTGTATGAGCAGCCCTTGCAGTGAAGAGACTGTCCTGGTTGCAAGCAAGCAGTTTTCTCTTGCAAAGCAGGTCCAGATGTGTGTTTTTATTAGCCTGGCTTCCTGAATCTGGCAACTTTTTCTATAGATACTGATACAAAGCCAAGGATCTTCAGTGACAGCAGCCTCTTCTTTATAGCAACATATTAGAACAAAATCACAACCTTGTTAAATCCAAGTTCTGAAGTCCTTGGTTGCAATAATGGTTCAGTAACATGAATACCTCTTGCAACGTTTGCAGTTTGTTTGGAAACAGAGGGGTATCTGATTATCTCCTTACTCTAGCCATGAAGCATATAGCTGTAAAAAGCATTAAAGGTATTCAGAATGTGATTGTGACAGGATATGAGGGAAGTGCAATATTTACTCTTAATCTCAATTTTTCTTTTATGAACAAAGTTTATTATTTTAGTTAATCTGCTAGGTTATGTGCGTTAAGTACATAAAGTGTTATGCTGGTTTAACAAAGGCAAGTAAGGTGTTGTCTTGCACAAAGCAGGTTTAAATATCTCCTTTGCCAACATCCTGGGTTCAGGCTGTCTTTTCTCCAGAGCTTTGCTGCTGTCACGTACTACGTTGCTTGAATTGTAATGATCTAAAGGGATAAGGGATAGTAGGAGTAGTGAGGGGCTGCATTGTGCTTCATGCTGGCAGTGGAATAACAACCAGTCTGCGGTATTCCCTTTGCTGCTTAACTCTTTATATCCTTCCTGATTTAAACTCTTTATCAGTGGCATTCATTGGCATTCATTGCCATTGGTATATTTCGGTAGCCCATGTAAAATTTTCAAAACTCATTCCTAGTGAGATATTGATGTTCTTTGTCTTCCTTCTCTTTAGAGAGAATTAAAGACAACTTCTGTACATTGTTTATTGGTTCTACTAGAAAAAAAGGAACTGGATGAACCTTTTTTTTATTGTGCCATTGAAAATGTGGAAGCTGGGTGGAAGTGTGGCTCATGCATAGGCATCACATTTGAACACTCGACGCTTTGAGATTGGTTGGGGCTTTTTAAAGAGGTTGTTTGCTTAGACGTTTGCTATTTCTTGTATTATGGACAGCAAAGGCACAGACGTTGCTACTATGAGTTGGAAAGTGAAATTTGTTGGTAAACGAAATGGTGTAAGCTGGTTTTACTCAGATGGCTAACTCAGTCTAGAAAGAAGTTCTCATGGAAGGTTATCACTGAAGGAGGATGAGAGAAGGAGGATCTCCAGATCTCTTAGGGTATCTGAGAAAAAAAGATTAAAAGAAATGAGTCATTTCCTCTTTCAAAGAGCAGAGTTCAGTAAAGTTCCACAGTCTGCTGTTTTCAGGAGTGCATTCTCGCCTTTACAGCAGGGGTAGTAGGGGAGCATTGTTCAGAGTGCTGTGCAAGGAAGACAGTGTCACAGCATAGGATGATACAGGTCTGCCTATTTATAATAGAGGTATCATACAACTAAATTAAGAAACTTCAGAATATCAGGTCCAACAGTGCTTCTTTTGTAAACTGTGTATTATTGTTCTTACTGCCACCAGTCCTGGTGGTGCTGTCATGTAGATCAGCAGCTCGCTGTTCTTTCTCATTTGTATCACTCTCAGCAATTAATTAGCTCTGTCTTAGCCAAAGGGCTTTTATTTTTGGCTTTGCAGTCCTTTAATGTGCTTCTTTCTGGCACTAACCCGTGACTCTGGGTTTGCCTCTCAGATCCAGCTTGAAAATGTGTATTTCTTCAGGTACAAATACAGTGGAAATGCAACCGCTTTTTCCAGGGACTTGTATCCAAGACTTAGTGGCATGCCCAGAGAACCCGGATTTCTTTAGTGAAACTCTGCAGTATGGGAGTGGGTGTTAATGACTTTAGAGACAGTATAGACTTTGATAGTAGATTTAGACATACTCCTCTTATTGGCTAGTTAGTGCATTACATGACTTAAAAAGCATGCTATAATACACTGGGGTATGGGCATCTTGCTAACAAGAGCTTCCAAGCTTCAGCATAGAGTCTCCATGTAAGATGCTCACTGACAGACAGTCACAAACTTCTCTTAATTTATTTTATGTTTACATGTCTCCAAAGCTGCCTTATCTTTCTGTTAGTAGCAAGCTATCCATTTATAGCAGACTTTCACGTGGCACTGATGAGTAAGTATCACTTAGGTAAACTAAATATATTTAGAGGCACCTCTCACGGTTGTTAACATGATAGATTTAGAAAGCAGGAGCTAAGTGATGGATTTAGGTAGGGAGGTGTAGGAGAGTGTGCCTGTATATTTAAGTGAGGAGTCAGCTGCAGCAGCAGGTAGGAAGGGTCTTCAGTGATACTAATGCATAGGAAGGCACCCAGAGACCCTTCTCCCTCCACATCCCATAGTTACGGGAGGGAAAATGGCTCTTCAAAAAAGGAGTTCACTGCCCAAGCCAGATAACAGCTGCTGCATCCCACTTCTTGGAAGAGCTTCTTTTTCTTTGTCAGTGATAGATCAAGCTAAAGGGGACAAGCATCACTAAACCAAAGGTTGGTTTTCTGAATACCTCCCACAAGCTTTCTGAGGGCAGTGTTCAAGTGAAATGTGTAAGAAGCATTTAAGATTTCTAAGAGACATTGAGAGCTATCTGCTCTGTCTGGGTTTGCTTGGATTTCAGAAGAAGGAAGAAATAGTGCAGGGAAGATGTGCAGATATGAGATCAAGTGGGAAAAAAATGGAATAAAAAATTCATTATTTCTCCTGAGACTGGCTCTTTTGTCTGTAATAGCTTTCTCCATGTTACAAATGTGCCTGAAAGAGCATGTTCAAAAGCATTGAAAACCTGAGTTATTAAAAAACAAAAAATTATGCTCTAAAGAGTTTAAAATACCTTGTCTTTTTCAAATGCACAGAGGAAAGGAAAAGCGGAATAGTGGTGGTTGTGAGGTGTGTTGGAAGTAAAATTTCAGAAAGGGCATCTCTGAATTTGAGGCTCTTGAAAAGGCACCTTGGCTGAGGTGAGTGGTAGCTGGTATAGGTGGACGTTTGCTAAGAAAAATTGTATTGTGAGGGGTGGAGTTACATTTACTTGGCTGGATAAACACCGCAGCATGACTTTGGTTTCCTCTCTTTCCACACAAACTTTTAGTGCTACTCCACATTAGTTGTGATCGTTGGTTGCCTCTTCAGTAAATGAAGTGCATCTTATCTTTGCGCTCCTCTTACTGCTGACAAATAATTTTCTAGAGTTTTCATTCTGAGATTGGGTCATTTCACACTCAGCTGTGTTCGTATTTCCCATGCAGTTGGAGTCATTGGCAGGAAGCATAATTAGGTAATATTTTTGTCCAAATTGATTTGGTGTTCAGTTTCAAAGAGATACCAAAGCAACCATGGTAAAGAAGCCCTTCAGAATCATGTTGGATTTCCTAAGGATGTAGCGTCTCTGCAATCTGTTCTTACGTGATAACTTGGATCTTATGAAACATTTTTTGGACACACTTGTTATCTTTTTTGTTTAATTTAGTTTTTATTTTCATGTATGGCTTTGTCTTCAGTTACAGAGCATCTAGCACGTTCTTGAAATTGCTGTATTCCAGCCAGTATCGTCTGTCTGATAGTAGATCAGAGTCAGAGATACAAATGGCTTTTATCCAGTAACCTGCTTTTTGCCCAAAGATGGGAACAGCTGCTCAGGCACTGAACCTCCCTGCCAAAAGTAAAATTTCAACCCCCTCAAAGTGGTTTGACAGGGATTTGGCAGGTGCTGCCATTAAGGGGACTTGCAGGTTAGGTAAAAGGCAAGGGGGATGAGAAGCGTTGCCTCCTGGTCCCCAGGGACATGAAGAGCAAGGTGTGTAGGAAGGGGTGAGATGCCTGGCTCCTCCTGGGGGACTGTGTGGAAGATACTGTACGCTGAGATGTGCTTCATGCACTGCTACAGTTGTGAGCATCCAGACCTGAAAAGGGAAAATAGAAAAAAAAAAAAAAAATCCCAAATCCTGTTAACAGGAAAAGGTAAGTGTAGTGTCACACTATGGAGAGCCCTGTACCTCTTGTTTCTTCAGCATAACTAGAGTTTTCATTCCCTGCATCATGTGGCATGTCTGGGGCTCATGGCCATGTGTTGTTGAAATTCAAGACAAGATTTCTGTAAGATTTCTGTCTTCCTACCACGGTGGTGCTGTCACAAAGCAGTTGTTCGTTCTGACACCTGGCTTGTCCTTTTAATTCCTACTCTGCTCGCAATCTTCTGCCAGCTGGTAGCCTGACTCGGGAGGTGTTCAGAAGGTGAGGCTAATGTGCAGGATGTGACTTGAATGGGTATGTTACCGAATGTCTCCTGGACAAAAAAATAACTGGGGATGGTCTTTGATGCAAATAGCTGTATTGTTTTGCAACAGAGGCACTTGTCTGTAGAAGTGGTGTCTCTGGTGGCGAGGAGAGGCGAGGTAATCTGTTTAATGATTTCTCATCAAAAATTCAAAATCTGGAAGGCAGTAATTAGCTGATCACATGAATGCTTGGAACAAAGAAGTAGTATAGGCTGCAAATCCAAAGATACTGATGGATCAAATGGTCCTTTCTCTTTAGAAAGCAAAAAAGGAGGAAACAAGCAAACAAAGAAGTAAAATGGAAATTTGACATTATTGAAAAACATCACATCTCTATTACTACAAGGTGTATGTGTGAGGAAAATAGACAGAGGAATTTATTCTCTTCATCATTCCAGTCCAAGGAGCTGTTAATTTTCCATAGCCTTCATAGGAGTAATATTTCATCCTTTCTGATGTCCTTCTTCTTGCACATCATATGCTATCCAGTGTCAGATTTGCAATCTAGTATTGCTACTGCAAGTGACTACTTACTGTTGCTTCTCACTTCTTTCCAAGACATATATCCTAAATTTGCCTCCTGAAAAACCTTGATGCTACAACTAAGTACTTCGAAACAATGGATGTGAAAGGAATACTATATACTTAGAGAGAACCACTGTGCACACCCATTTATTTGGAAGCTATGTTCTGTAGTATTACCTAGCGGAACTTGGCAGACATTTAGAATGTGTTCCACATTTGGGTGTGTAAATCATCCCTCAGGCAGGAGAAGAAAAACAGGTTTGGTATAATCCCATGTACTGGTGGATTTTGTTTGGTTGGTTGTTTCTTTGCCAAAAACACATGGACAACTTGAGCAAGACATAACTGTGGACAGGTGGTTTCCATGCTATATTGTAATGATTCTGTAGCTTGAATAAAGGTGTCATCTGAGAAAACCAGACATGGAAATCTCTCCTTGCTGTAAATCAGCATTTTGCATGCACAGCATTTGTTCAAAGATCAGTTTTTGCACTTATCATTTATTTTAAACCTGATCATAAGGATATAATCCATCAGGTTAAGCTTTTGTTATGTGAACAAGCAAAAATAAAAATGTCCTTATTTTTGTCTGTAGGATGTTCTATGGGTAGAAATTAAAGTAGGAACCAGGAGGGTCTTCAGGAGCGATGAGCTTGAGCTCAGGCGTTTGATCAGTGAGAAGAGGAATTTATGGATGTTAAACTTTCAGGCATTCCTTTCCTCCATCTTTAATTTCTCTGAGTTTCTATCAATGAATTTATCAGAGTAGATAATTTCATTTGACCAGAAGAAAAAAAAAAAAAAAAAAAGAGGGTTACAGTTTCTAGGAGACTATTGTGTAATACTGGTGACTTACATTATGTGGTGACAGATTTTCACTATAGTGAAAAGCGCTGCATCAGGTCACAGGGCTGCCAGAGATTTTTTGAGACGGTGTGCACTAGGTTTGAAAGGAAAAAAAAATGTAATGAAAGAAGAATTGACTAGTGTAGTTTCTTGGTCAAAATCGATGTCCTTTTCTTCAAAAGAAAAGAAATTGTCTTCTGTATTGCTGCTAAACCTAGTGTTTGAAATACTGTTGACGTGTAGCTATTATTTGGCAGCTTGGCTTGTTCTCACATTACAAGAATGATGCTAATAACTCCTATTGACTGCTGTGACCTCCGCTGGAGGGAAAAGACTCCATTTTCTTGTAGCCCTTCCTCTCTGAGCCTGGCACCATATTCTCTATTTATTTATTACTTGTTTATTCCCTGCAGCAAATTTCCCTTCCTGCCAGGTGGCTGAAGTGATTTGCATACTTGGTCATTTATCTCATCTGATGAAATTTTAATCCTCATAAGCTTTCAGTTCTATGGATGTATGGCTTGTACACATCATGTGGCGTAATTAATCTTTGCATATGAATGAATGTCTTAATGTTTAAGTCCACAGCTACATTTCTGTTTGCACCTTTGCTTCACACTGCATTAAGATTGAGTTCGTACGTGTCATGCTTTGAGTGTCTCAGTGATGTTGATGTGTAAGTCTAGATTGCACCACCCTTCTGAGTACATACACTGTATTTAGTTTGAAGTCTGTTGCAGTTCTGCCTTGTTTTAGTTGGAAGCCACTGACAGTAAAGTCATTTCACAGTAACAATTCTTTGGCTTCAGACTGTGAGAATAGCTGCTAATTAAGTGTTTCTTGTTCTTAAAGACTGCAAATGGTGGCTTAATTTTTGACTGTATGCAGCAGTTTACTGAGTTTTCTCTTTATGGAGAAGCTTGTTACTGTTTCATCCTTTTGGAAACTTTAATAGTTTTGTGGGTTTGGGGTTCTTTTGGGTGTGTGTTTTTTTTTTTGGGGGGGGGGGGTTGTTGTTCTTCTTTTTGCTTTTTTTTTTTTTCTTTTTTTTTTTTTTTTTTTTTTTTTTTTTTTTTTTCACCCGAAA
>JBCJKH010038302.1:2798-15316 GCA_039877255.1 Loriculus beryllinus | reverse complement strand
AGTTTCATTTCATCAGCAGACTTACTGAGGAGGGACTCTGTCCCTTCATCCAAGTCACTGATGAATAAGTTAAACAGTACTGGACCCAGTATTGACCCTTGGGGGACACTGCTAGTTACAGGTCTCCACTAGACATCACACCCCTCTGAGCTCTGTCATTCAGTTAGTTTTCAATCCACCTCACCATCCACTCGTCCAGTCTGCACTTCCTGAGTGAGGATGTCATGGGAGATAGTGCCGAAAGCCTTGCTGAAGTCCAAGTAGACAGCATCCACTGCTCTTCCCTCATCTATCCAGCTAGTTGTCCCATTATAGAAGGCTGTCAGGTTGGTTAAGCATGATTTCCACTTGGTGAATCTATGTGACTACCCCTGATCACAGTCAGCATTAGCTGATCAGGGTGTTACCAGAGACCCGCATAGTATTAGCTGACTATATCTTACAATTCCATTGAGCTGACTATAATGCATAGTCATTGTGATAGTAAATCAGTGAGAAAGAAAAGGGGTGCATTTATCTCTGTGGGGAAAAAAAAAAAAAGTATTACTTTAGCTTAGTATTCGTATTCAACTACACTCATTGTCTGGCTCCACTAAGTTTGGAATGTTAATGATATAAAGACCAACATCTTTAATTCAGGGAAAGCAATAGATAGTGTATAAGCAAGGCCTCTCAGAATAGTCAAATTGACACTGAAAGCATTAAAAGAATTCTTATCCTGATTTTCTTATATGTAGGTACCAATAGTAGTCAAATTGTTGAATCTGAATTACTCAAATGTTACTAACAGCATCCTACATTTCCTTTAAATAGTAGAATTTTGTATTTTGTGGTTCTCACTTCTTCAATATGGATCCCTATTTGCTTTCACCACAAATTTTGAATATAAAATTTTCATCTGTAGACGTTCTTGTTCAGACTTAAACTTTCAAAGATTCATATCACTGCATATGATTTGCATGGAGTTCGGTCTTCTAATTCTTCTCTGATGGAAGTGAGGAATATTTTTATGTTCTGTGAAGGTCTACAAAAACAGGCTTATATAAGTCTGAATTCAAACTGCATCAGAGCCTAGAGAATAGGAAATTAGGAAATAGGAAATCCTGGTTTCAGTCTAATGCAGGATCCAACCCAGTCTAGTGCATGTACTCAGTTATGGATATTTGGAAGTGCTCCCAGGTCCCAGTTTACATGTGACCTTATCAATCTTCATTAAGAAGGCATTCTTAGGAAATATCTTGTTACTATTTTATACCAGAATTCTAGATTTTCATATTTTTATGTTTAGATTTGTTTAGAGGACACCAGGGTAATTTAAACATCTCTTGGTACTAATATATAACCTGAGGCTGTTTGCTTTTCCTTCTGTTAGTATTCTTGCCTTGTTGGGGCATGCAGTGATCCAGACACCTAAAGACAGATTAAATAACCTGTAAGAGCAGCTAAATATAGAGAAATTGGCTACATAGAGCCTAAGATAAGTTCCTATGTTTAAAGCTTCAATTGTGCTTTTCAGATCAGCCTCTGATTCACCCAAACTGAGTGTCAGTGAACAACTCCATCAAGACTGTGAATGTAATCAGCAGTAAATACCATTCCTGATAAAAACTCTTTCAACTGTTGCATGTTTAGCTAAAAAAAAAAAAAAAAAAAAAAAAAGGAATTATTTTTCAAATAAGAGCTGTTGCACTTGGGAAGCACCTTCCTTTAGTAGTTCTTTACAAATGGCTTTTGTGTGTACATAGTGAATATACCGATGCATTTTTATGGCCTGGGTCAGGTAGTCCTGAAATTAAATGTGACAGGTGTGTATAAATAGAAGAATGAGAAAGGAAAAAAAAAATCCATTAAAGCATCTGAATCTGTTAAAGACGTACCATTAAGATATGAAGAGCTGCCTTGGAGTGGTCACCTGATTGTACTGGCTTAAATGCAGTGAGAGCACTGAATGGAGGATTTAGTCCACTGGATTTACGCATCTAATTAACACCTGAATTTTAGGCTCTAAGTTAATTTTGCTGAGCGTCCTCATGCCATTAATTATTGGTTTAGAGGACAAGGATCCTGGAAGGCTTTTACATAGAGCTCATGTCTTACCAAAATTTAGCACGTAAGATCTCCTTGGAAGAGTTCCTGCTTTTTCTGTATCTGTTTTGGAAACAGGCACAGATACAGAAGATTTGTGTCATTATGTATCTATTATTTGAGTGGGTTCCCTTAGGGCAAGGGATTGTTTCTCCTTCCATGCTTGCAGACCACCAAGTTCAGCTGAATCTTTTTGCAGCGGCTTGGAGCAGCACTGCAATGTAGATACTTGACCCTTATATCTCTAATGGCTCTGAAAGTCAGGATGAGAACCTTATCTGGCGTTGGGCCCTCCGCTGGGATAGGCATCTCGTTTGCATTGTGTGGTTTTTTGCTCTAGGTGCCAGTAAGCAGTGTTGTCAAGTGCAAGGGCTGTGTTTGGTGATGCTCAGAGGAAGACATCTGAAGATAAGCACTTCCTGCATTACTTTGTTCAGAAGATAAGTTCTCGTATCTCAAGCTGTCAAAAGCTTTGTGCCTTTAGTATGGAGGTGACTGACTCACGGGTTTTAATGTCTATAAGACTGGATGCAAATTACATCCAGGCTGTTCCTCTACTTTCTCCACCTACTTATATGATACCCATTTAGGAAGCCTCAATACTAACCATTACCTGCTCATCGTGCTAAATAAAAGCAGTTGGTACTCTTGTCTCCCAGTATATCTGTTTCCTGGAAGAGTGATTGGATTTTGTTAGTATTTTTGGCTGTAAACCTAAGAGAATCATACCACTTTAAAAAAAAAAAAGCATTAATACTAAATGTCTCTCTAAACAGTCTCAGAGTTTTAAAATCAAGTTCTGGAACGCAGGTTTTTCTTTCTTCAGTTTGTATAAAGTTTCATTACAAGTTCTGCTTTTATGTTTCATATTGTTATTAAAAGTTTCTTGGCTGAAAAATCATTTATTCCGGGTATCAAATGTTTCATTTTGGTGAACAATAGTGAGGTTTCTTTCAACATGAGGTATAATAGCGATAACATTGCCAAGAGAAGTTAAATTATTACTTCCACATTATGAATCTGAATCACAGAGGTTTCCTGGGTACATTTTTTTTCACTGCAAGTTTGCCTTGTAACAGAAAAATTAGCAGTTTTCAGGAAGTATGCATCTAATAAAAGGCACCTTTATGACTCGTCTTTGCCATACACATACATTTGCACTTGCTAATCTTCAGAAAAAGAAAGAAAGAATATTCTAAGTCCATGAAAACAAGAAAACTTTTAAGTGCCCTTAAAATAATGTGAGTATTACAGGATCTATTCAGAAACTTTTGCAGTCATGGAGAGATTTTGTTCTCTTCAGTGTTTCTCAAGAACACACTCTGTTAATCTGTTTTGACTGATTAATATCAGATTCAGAGCCTTTTCATGATTTATTTTCATAGAAACAGATGTTATCGTTTGTAGTGGAATGGAGACATATTCTGGGTATTATGTAACCTCCTTTGGCATTGACTTACATGTTTTTCCTTCATTTTGCCACTATATTGTAATTGTACCCAAAAGGTTCTAACATGGTTTCCATAGATACTTAGCATGTTCAGACTGTGTGCCTTGGTCTCATAGATAGCTCTTGTTTTTAAACTCTGAGATCTGCTACACCTGTAGTTTTCAAATCATAATTAGTACTGGTACAGCAGTTTTGTGCCCATATTTCAGTGCAGCGCTGCTTTTGTAGCCTGTGATGAGTCAGACAAAATCTCTGCTTGCTACTGAAGTGTTGATAGACTGCTGTGGACTCAGTCAGTGTGACCCCCCTCCATATATGCAGGAGTGTCAGGAGGAGAGATGAAGGACTGAAGGTGAGGCTGCAGCTCAGGCAAGAGAAATAACAGACAATTTGGGAAAACTATGACCATGAAGGACCTGTTGAGAAACAACTAGATGCTGAATCCTCCCTAAAGATAGTCTGGCCTGACATGACACTCCCGTGCTTGTATTGTGGTTTGAGATTCTCCTTCGGGAGAGTTGCTGCTCTGCTTGGGCCCTGCCAGTAAGCCTCGAGGTTTTTTTAGTTAGCTTAGTCCTAACCAGGAGGCTTGTCACAGTGTTTGTAGCCGACTGATTTGAACGTTTTAAGTCACTGGTAGCAGATACATTCCTTTGTGCTACCCCGCTCTGTTTCTGCCTCTTGAGATGGAAAAGAAGGACCTTGCTGACACCAAGAACAGCTCTGCCTTGTACATACACAACAACTCTTTGACCTGTCTTTTGTGAAGGGCTTTTTCTCTTCTACAGACTTAATTGCTTGTGGTGTTCCTTGTAAAGCCTACTGGTTCAATGACCAACCTCAGCTGGCAGGGAAGGCAAAGGAGTCTGATTTCTTTTGAAGTGAAGATGATTGTTACTTCAAAAGCAGGTCAGCGGATGGGCCTGGACTGGGAAACAACATTTCATTTGGATGTTTTGAGAGGCTTAAAAACCTCTGGGTCACAGCCACAACCTTTGTAGGAAGTGGTATGCTGTGTAAGACACACTGAACAGACTGAATACCCCAAAAGGTACAAGAGAACATCCTCTTTTGCCAGATGTGTTTTACAAGCCCTGCTGAGATTAATACAGGAGCCTGTGCTGGGACTAAGCTAGAACAATGTTACATAGAAGGACGAGTGCCCCAAGCACTCACGGGAACTGGAGGATCAAATCCATGTCAGCCATTCCCACTCATTAGCTGTATTTTTTGGCAGTGGAGAAGTATAGGAAGTAAGAAATTATTACCTAGTAGTCCCATCTTCTTGTTTTAACGTATAAAATTACTACTCTGCAGGCCATCCACAAATGGAACAGGTTGCAACCGCATGGCCCTCACATTTCCTTTACCAAGTTCCTTGTGATATTTTGGCCAGACTTAAAAAAGAAAAAAAAAAAAAGAAATGAGAAGAGGGAAGATTTCTCTTAAATTATATGTGCAGGTTTTTTATTTCCCTTAGAGAAATTTTGAATAATTCCTTATTATACCAAAACAGTTCAAGGCTATTCAAAAGAAAGAAACAATTATTTTTGCAATGTTTAAGTAGAGGCTGTTGGAAATCTTCAGCCTTTTGCAGCTATAAACTGACGTCTACATGGCCAGAAAAGCAAAATTATGGGCATGATCTTTATCACCTCATTCTGCAAACTAGACCAGAAAAAGAAAAAGCATGGTTAATAGGAAAAAAAAAAAAAATGCAATTTCTTAGTTTCTGTATTTATAAATTTAAAACTAATATTTAAGGAAAAGAAATCGTCAATATTTTTAATTTTGGTTAGGTTTTGCTGTTAACCATAGCCAACCTCAAATTTGGCACAAACCTGCAGGCTGTTCAAAACAGAGCACAGGCCAAATACATGCTGTAGGTAGACTAATACAATTTTTTAATAGCAATTAAAGTAATTTTCTCTATATTCCAACCCTTGAAAGGATGCTGCAGACTTTCCCTTGTATGTTTGAAGGTGAATATGCTGGGATAATTGCATTTCATTGTTGCAAAAGAGCATAAACCTCTTGAGGAGTCTGACTCCTGCCAGGGTTACATTTGCTGTTGGCTAACAACAGTGTTGATGTCAATGCAGCTGCTCCACCTGACTTTTTAGCCATTCATCTTTAGATTTCAGTCAATGTCTACCTGCAAAGATATGTTCAGAAAAGTAAAAGCACTGGCAAGTTCTACTTCTGATTGTGGCAGAGAGGAGCATGAAGATTTACATGACTGTGGGTTTAAACCACAGCTGACAGATACATTCTTTGCACGCAGATGTGTTGATAAAAATCAGGTTGTATGCAGAAGGATAGACATTTTTAATATGTGAGCCCAACACAACACGTTACAGTGGCTGGGCTTAGCAGTCTGAAACTAATATTTCATGATGGTGATTTCACTTGAGAGTAACAACAGTATGTATTCCCATCCAGAGTGGCAGTAGTTCATGACAGCGTATTGATTTGGAAGACTTCTATCTACTTTGAAATATAAGAAGGTTTTGAAATATAAGAATTAGTATTTCTGACCTCTTTATGGTTTTCATCATGATTTGCAGCTTTGGTTTCTTGCAGCATCAACCTTAAGTTTATTATAGGTACTAAAATCTATCTTCAGGTTTGTGGTGGGGGCAGCTACAATTGTGGGGTGTTAGCTTCTGGGTTAAATATATGTATCAGGGTTTTCTGTGACTGTGGAAAAGTGCTGGACCTACTACCTGAGATGGTGCCTCCCTGTTCCTGTGTTCCTGACAGAATTCTTTGAGCCCTTCAACAAAATTGTCCAAGAGGTCAGATGATGTTTACTTAAACCTGACAAAGCACTCTCCTGAAACTGCAGAGGACTGTCATCAACCACTCAGTAGCAATGGAGTCAGGACAAAGCAAGGATAAATGGCAAGGTCTATGAGAAATAGACCAAGGCATCTGTGTTATAAGCATTAATTTCTCAGCTGGGTAATTATGAAAGGAAAGACAGCATAATTTGCAGATGATTTTAGGACATAAGGGCCAAAAAAAGGAAGACCTTCCAGAACCACCTACAAGATAAATGGACAGACAGGACCCTGCCAGGCAAAATCATGCTGACTGTTGGATGAGTATCATAAGATGGTTTGCATTGGAAGGAGTCTTTAAAAGTCATCTAGTCCAAGCCTCTGTCAATAAGCAGGGGCATCTTCAATGAGATCAGGTTACTGAAAGCCCCATCCAGCTTGGCCTTGAACACTCACAGGGATTTACCACCTCTCTGGGCAACCTGTGCCAGTGTCTTATCACCTTCACAGTGAAAAATGTCTTCCTTATGTCTGATCTAAATATACCCTCTTTCAGTTTAAAGCCATTTCTCCCTTGTCCTCTCACTACAGGCCCTTGTAAAACGTCCCTTTCTTGTAAGTCTCCTTTAGGTACTAAAAGGTTGAAGTAAGGTCTCACTGCAGCCTTTTCGTCTCTAGACTGAACAAACTCATTTATCCCAGCACAGCCATTTTGCCTTGGGTTGCTCGATATCCACCCTTCCTGCCATAGTGTATATAGTTGTGGCAGTTGCTAAGCATGTGAGAAATGAGGAAATGCTAAAATAGCAATGCTTTCCAAACAATAGAAGTTAAATAAAAAATTGTAGTGCTTATAGCATAGTATGGGACTACTTGATATTTTTAGCCTGATCATACTTCTATACTGCTAATCATTGTACATTCATTTGAACATCACCCAGGTTCACAGTTAAATTAAAAAAGATGAAGAGCAATGGCCACATGTGGAGGGATTTGGAATTACAGATTGCATGGCTAATGAACCCTCCAGATCTGTGATGCAGTGATTTGTACTATGCTGTGGCACACTGAGTTTCGAAGCAATTCATACTCGTTAGCAGGAAGAGTTAAATGCTAGCTTCAGCCTGGGTGTGAAGGGAATGAGTAATTTCAGCACCCAGTATGTATATTACCTGCCTTTGTTAGACTGTCGTGTTTTGAACTTCGCTCTTTTTAATTCTTTCCAGGCTTTATCAAAATAGAAATCACAGCCATAATTTGCATTCCTCCCATTATAAACTGGATGTTAGGAAAGGACAGTGAAGAAATTCTGGGAAGTAAAACAAGATCTAATACATCATTGTCATGCTACTTGATGCATTATTGTTCAGGATATAGGCTAAATACATAAATAAAAGACAATTAAGTTACTAATTCCAGTAACAACAGTGAAGGAATGACGAGTTAGACATGGCATGACTAACGGTAACTCCAAGGTAATAACACTGGCAGGAGTTGTATGTTTTCACTTGCTTACAAATCTATTTACATTGCTACTGAAAGTGATGTATTTTAAAAGAGTATACTTTAAAGAACATAAAAAAGCCACCACCATTCCCCAGTCCCTGTCAGAATCTCACTCTGCCAGTTAAAGTGCTGTCACAGGAGACTGTCTCTGGTGATAGTGCCAGTGCCAGTGCCAGCGCTGACAGCCGTCTTGGTGCTCACATGGCAAATGGTCTTCTGACAGCTTAGAAAAAATGTCAGAGTAGCAGCTGCCCATTTTCTGGAGGTATTTTACCAAGTTAATGTTATTGCTGTTTTGAAATTAATTTCTTTGCAAAACACAAAAGAGGAAAGCAATTTGCACAAATGCCAAGAGAGCGAATGAGTCTGTGCGTCATGAACTAATTAAGCAATCACCTGCTTCTTTTTCTTCTTGCTCTCAAGAAAATGTTAAAAAATAGCCAACTAGCATGACCTTTAAAACCAGAGAGGTTCAATGGTCATATCTAAATGAACGTACAAATCACTGTTTCAGGTGTGTTGGTCTTTGAATTGACAAAGAAATTACAATCCAAAATAAGAGGTTCAGCGTAACTAAGCAGAAATCAGCTATGAAACACAGTGCTATGGCTAGAATGAAAATACTGCAGAAATATTTAAAAGAAATGGCAGTGTCGTTTCGCAGTAGAGTAGTGGAGACCATGTTTTTTCCACATGACATGTCATTGTAATTGTAGGTTTAGTGATAAATGGTGAAAATTCCTTTCAGTTTTGGCTTCTTCATCCAAACATGACATGCAGCGCTGTACAAACTTTGTACCTGTTGAAGACAGGAAACAAGGGGAAGCTGTCTGAGCGTGCATCAGAAGGTGGTACACGATGGAGGAAGTTCAGGAGCTGTGCAATGCGGGTGACCTGCACCCAAGCCTGTATTCAGTTCCCTTCTTGCCCTGAAGAGACTCCTTTTCACTCGGTATAGACAGCAGCCCTCTCCCCTTCATGGGGTCAGGCAGATGGCTCAGAGCACAGAGGGAGGGAAAAGAGTGTCTGAAGCTGCTTAACCTGCTTAACCAGGTCTAACATTAACATGTTGTCCTCTAGTCAAACCAGATCATATGAGAAGAACCCCATTCTGTGCATTCATTTTTTTTTCTTTTTTTAAATATAAGTGCTGTTAATGTCTTTTTTTTTTTTTTTTTTCCCAGAAAGGAGAAGAAATATATAAGCAGATACTGGAAAGAGGTGAAAGTTGGAGACTTTGTGCAGCTTCGCTGCAATGAAATTATTCCTGCTGACATATTGCTGCTCTCCTCAAGTGATCCTGATGGGCTGTGCCATATAGAAACAGCTAACCTGGATGGTGAAACTAATTTAAAACAAAGACAGGTGGTGAGGAGGTTCTTAGAGCTGGTAAGTTGCCATTCTTAACTCTCACTTAAGGTAAGAATTTGTTTCAGGTAAGTAAACTGTTGACCAATCCACTCAGCACCAGCTAAATCTGCTTGTTCTAGTAATGCTAATGAATTATTGTTATGGTTGTCATTGAAACACTAGCACTTGCCAACAGCTGACCTCATCATAGTATCAGAAGTTTCACCATAATTTTTCCCTGAATTTGAATAGGAATTATCTGGGGCAATTGTGTGTGGTTGGAAAATGTTGAGGGGTTTTAATGGCTTCTATTGTAGCTTGATTTTTGAAAACACATTTTAACTCCCCAGTGAGACGATATTTAAATATAAACAACTACTTTTCCTGCCTGCAAACCAGATCAGTTTCAATTAGGAATTTTGCCTGAAACTCCATGTTGCAGAATATCCCTCCAGCACTTGGAGCATTAAAGCTTGTAAGATTTAAAGGGACAGCATACATGCATTCTGGAGGTGTCTGTGCTGAAAAGCTGTTGTACTGCTCTCTCTCTGTGCTTATCTCTCCCCAACAGCACTACTTTGAAACAAAACAAAATCCAGATCAGTTACTTTCAGCAGAATTAGAGGAAATTACCTGAAGTTTTACTTGCTTTAATAATCTTACTGAAATAGTATTTCTTTGTATACCCTCCTTTCCCTTACCTCTTGCTAGCTAACCCCAGTTTCCTGTATTTTGTTAGGGGAAAAAAAAATATTTTCTAGATTTCAGCTGAATCTTTTTTTTCCTAGTATCTCTTCTCATTTGATAGATTTTGTAAACAGTGGAGCTGCTGCGCTTACCACGGCCATTAAACGTAACGACACAAGCCTATAGTTATACTGAGGTAATCAACATTAATGAAGTTGGAATCCTTTGAATAGAATAAAAATCAATGTGCCTTCCAAATAATTCTTTATGGTAGATAAAGCCTCTCTCTGAATAGTGTGTGAAAATATGAGATAAAGACTTGTTTAATAATCAGTGATTTCCACATAGAATTTAGACATGACACAGCAGCTACTGCCACGGCAAGAAGCCTAATCAGCTACAGGCCAAATGTTTCAAAAACTTTTGGTTGTTTCAAAGAAACTGATTGAATTGCTTCTCAATCCTCCCATCTCGTTCTCACTGAATTTTTTCCCAGTGAGTAGAACTCCAGGGTGGTACTCAGATGATGTATCCCACTTCTCTGCCAGCATAGACTTCCTACATGACCTCAGGCAAATTAGATAGGACAAAAGCTATAGATTGCATATACACTACTGAATACAGGGATGCTTTCATGTTTGTGGTTACAGTTATAACCTAAGGGCACATCCCAGCTCTGTCTCAAAGGAAGACCTGGGAATGTACCAGTTCCTCCACTCATCCACAGAAAATGGTTGGATTTCTGTGATCCGAGACCATCTGACACATAGCAGGAGGTGCTTGCAAACAGTGTTGAAGTGTCTAAGTACAGACCTGCTTCCAGGAACCTTGCTGCCCTGAGGGGTCCCTTGTACTACATCAGGATCCCCAGTTTCCTGGTGGCAGAGTCATAATTCATCACTATGAGCGTGATTCTTGGAATCTGTTGGGCTGTGAGGGGACCTGCCGACCCTAAAGCTGTGAAGCCTAAATGCCTGCCCAAGGCATCAGTTGTGGAGTCACTCTTCAACCAGTAAACTCACGCGCGTGTTAATACTGCAGGAAAGCCAGGAGGGAATACCCCTGCAATCTCATGTTTGGCATACTCAGTGGGCATTAAATTGCTGATCCAAACCAGGCAGCTGAAGACTTCAAGTTTCGGTTTTGTACAGTTTTGTACCTGTAACCTTTAGGCTGTTGTGTGGAAGTGAGTAGCAGTGCCTTTTCCTCCTTGAACAGTTAAAGGTTATTGGAGATTGCATTGGACCTAGTTAGGCAAGAAGGCTGAGGAAACAGTGGCCACCTAGGGAAGCAAAGCTAGGTTCATGTGCCAAGCAGCTTAGCACATCAGGGTATATGTGACATAACTTGCTTAGTATACCCAGCTTTACTGAAGATGTTCTCTGTATTATGATTATAGAACTTTTCTATCTCAGAAGTGTGCTTTAAGATATGTGGATAAATAATTTTTAAAACCAGATTTCATATCACAAGATGCCTAGCTACAGTAGCAGAGAGGTCCATAATAAATTGTCAGGGATTAAACAGCCAATGACAGAAAGCTCATTCATTCCAATGAAAATAGTACTGGGCCCCAAGAAGTCAAGTATTGAAAGAGAGCTTGTAAGAAAACCACATGTGACTACCTCCCCTCTCTTAAAATAGCCAAGAAGCAGGAAATACCCAACCCTGGTTTCCTGCATCAGCTAAGTCATAGGGAAAGTGCACACTTGCAAGTACCAGGTCCTCAGTCCTCAGCAGCTGCAGCATCACAGACTACCTCTGTAACAGCGTCCTTTAAGTTATCCAGCAGAATACTTGCCATCCTTGTTAAAGTTTTGGCCAACATCTGTCTGATCACACTGTTAATTCATGCAGCAGCTTTAGCTTCCTCATTTCATGCTCGTAGGATCTTACTTGTTCTTGAAGGTGTTGCTCTGCTGAGAGGCACTCAGCAGTGAGGTAGAGGGAGCTGCTTTGGAAATGTTGGATGAACAGTAGGCCCACAGCCAAATATTGTGGAATAAGCAAGGCGATGCCCATTTTTTGAAGTGAAGTTCAGTTCCTATCTGAGTATCTCTTAAGTGGCAGCAACTGTAGAGAGCTTATTGTTAGATCTCATAAAATACTTTGGAAGACCAAAATTCTTTTGCACCACATGCTGACCATCCTTTTACCAAATCTCAGGAAAGTTCATTCACAAATCTTACAGGACCTGCACCCCCATTTGTTCATGCATTGGACAAGAACACTTTTACATTTTTATATTACCACTGCACTCAGCAGAACAACTCTGTTATGCTCATAGTTGTTTGGTCCTGTGTCATTCTGCAGCCCTGTTGTTCAAGCAGGAAAACAAACAAATAGATTATGTAGACCTAACCATCTTTTTCCCACACTGCTAAACTCTTCCCCCACCTCCCTTCCAGGATGACGTGCCTGGTCATGTGGCTTATCATAGGACAAGAAACACAGATTTTTTTGGAAGCTTTTTTTAAAATAGCTGTCAACAGCTGTCTTTGAATAATGTCTCTGTAGCAGTATCTCAAGTATTAAAAGAAGCTTTTGTGTTACGAAGCTTGGCCTTTCTGTGTTTCTTATTAAACACAGGTAAATCTAACAGACTAGGCTTGGTGCTGCCTCTCAGATACATGAGTACTGGAAAATTCCACGGACTA
>JBCJKH010038295.1:0-33120 GCA_039877255.1 Loriculus beryllinus | reverse complement strand
CTAACGGCCGCACGGGAGCGGGGGTGTGGAGGGGAGCGGGGGCGGGGGCGGGGGCGGGGGCGGGGGCGGGGGCGGGGGCGGGGGCGAGGGCGCGCTCTCGTTCTCCACGCCCGGCGCGAGCCGCCGGCTCCTTCCCGCCCGCCCGTGCCCGGCGGCTGCCGGCCCTGAGGCGAGCGGCGGCGGCGGGGGCGCGCCCGGGTGCGCTTCTGTCCCCAGAGAGGTGTTTGAAACGTGCGCCTCTGCCCTTCGCCGCGGCCAGCCGCTGCCAACCGTCCGCTGCCGGGAGGGGTGGCTGGAAGAGAGCTGTGGAGACAGGGGCGTCTGACGGGCTGGTGTAACTTTGTGCTTCATCTTGGTTTTGTGCTTTGAGGTGCCACGGGTCTGTGGTTAGAGCACACAGTGTATGGAAGAATCTTCCCTCTTTGTTTGGGTTTTTTTGGTTTGTTTTTTTGTTCTTTTTTTTTTTGGACTTGACAAGTAAGTATTGATTAGAGTAATTCTCTACACTTGGGTTTTTTTCAGTCTTTGTTAACTAATTTGCAGGTTAGACCGCGTTGCTCAACAGGTTTGAGTTTTTGCACAGCTAATCCCTTTGTAATGGAGCAAAATAATAATTTAGGACCTTTTTAGACAGCTGCGAATGAAAATCGGCAGCTAACGGGATTTTGAGTTATTCCTTTCCTCATCCCGTTAGTTTGCTTCTCGAAGAGTGACTGCTCAGCACTTTTGAAACTCTAACTGTGCATCTTTACCTCATCACTTAAAGTAAGTGCCCTTTGAGCCGTGTTTCTACATAATATTGTAAGCCTTAAATTGATTTAGAAATCAGATCGGGTAAGTTGGTGATGGAGGTTTTTGCTTGCTTATGGAAACAAGGATTTCTTGAAATGTACTCGGTGCCATTGCTCGCGATTCGCTACATTTGAATAGCACTCGAGCAGCGGTTGCTTTGGGGAAGCTGTAGTGCAGCAGGAAGTGCTGCTGCTGAAGGCTACGGGCCTAAAAGTTGACAATACGCACAAACCTTCCAGCATGATTACTTACAGCAAACACAAGAGGCAGTGACAAAGTTACTCTGTGCGTAAGAAGATGGAAATGTGTAATAGATTTTTTTCTCCTCCTGAAAGACAGATTGAATTGATGGAATTTTAATACTGCAATACACCTTCCTCTGTTAGAAGTACCCCTACACACTTCCCCAAAACATGAGTTCTGTCCTGACTTGGTACACGTAGTACCAACATGATAGTACAGAATCCATGTAAAAAAGTTTTTAAAAAGAAAAATGTGCAGTTTCTCTGGGGATTATATTCTTACATTTAGTCCTTTTTGTATGTTAATTATGTCAATCGAACCACAATCAAGTATATATGTAAATGTTTCTAAGACTCAAATATATCTTGTTAGTATTCATATTCTTTATTTGTTGATTCCTTTGAACTTGGCTATAAGTAAATGCATTCCAGAAACAATTAGATAGTGTAGTCTTCATTAAAACATCTTATTTGAATATACATGTCTAGAAAGTGCCCTTAATACCTCAAATGGAACCATTTGTGGCTTTAGCACTTTCTGAATCAGAAGTGGTGTCTTATTTTTGACAGTTCTCAGTAGATTTTTATTCCACAAATTTAACAAATCGCCCAGTTTTTAAGTCCCCATAGGCTTTTGGCATTTGCAGGAAGAGGTTCTTGCTTAATGAGGTTTGACTATACATTGTTGAAATGTGGGGTGGTTTTGTGGTGGTGTTTTTTTTATGGGGTAGGGGGCTTTTTTGTGGGCTTTCTTGGGAGTGAAGTTATTGGTTTTGTTTGTTTTGTAGGTTTCCTATCTGTCTTTGTTCATTTTCTTAGAAACAATGAACAGTTGCTCTCTACTCACCTTGGCTCTTCAGTTCATGATTTTCTATATTTCCTCAGTCTTGTACTTCCCAAGTTGGAGAGTTTTAGTCTATGCTTTTGGAGATGAGGAGACCAAGAGTTACATGCAGTATTCAAGACATAACAGTCAAAATAATGTTTTTTATGTCATTACCCAGCTCTTTCTTTATAATTCCTGTAATTTATTTGTTTTGCTTTGGTAGGGAAGTGAGAAAGCGGGTGAAATGAGCATTGTTCAATGTTGACCTGTTCAATGTTGAACAGACATGGAACCTTGTTTTCACAGCATTAACTGTGTAGATTCCAAGATCTGTTTTCTGATTGTTAACATCTGCATCTCCTAGATAATTTTAAAGGTGACATGGCAGGATTTTTATTTTTTTTTCTGTGTTTACATTATAGTTATCTACATTAAATTTCACCTGCTTATGCACTCCAGATTGTAAAGTTCCATGCAGATTCCCTCAGCCACTTAGCTTCAACAGCATACTTCACCACCATACTGTTTTCAGATCATTTATCATGATTCAATTAGCTTTTATTTCAGAGGTATGCCTCCGCAAAAACACCCTGAGGGAGTATATACACAATTCATTCAAAAATAGCTGTTCTTTAGTATTATCTTCATTGACTAATAGTACTCTTCCTAGCATATTCCAGGCCCGTGTCCTGTTTACAATCTGATCGTGAACAGTTTCAGTATAAAGAAAAGTTGGTTTGAGTAGTTTGGAATCATAGAATGGTTAGGATTGAAGGACCTTAAAGGTCATCCAGTTCTAAGCCCCCTGCCATGGGCAGGGACACCACACACTAGACCAGATTGCCCAAAGCCCCATCCAACCTGGTCTTTAACACTACCAGGGATGGAGCATTCACAACTTCCTCAGGCAGCCTGTTCTAGTACCTCACCACCCTCACAGTAAAGAACTTCTTCCTTATATCTAACCTAAATCTCCCCTGCTTAAGTTTTAAACCATTGCCCCTTGTCCTATTGCTACTATCTCTAATGAAAAGCCCCTCTCCAGCATACTTGTAGGCACCCTTCAGATACTGGAATGCTGCTATGAGGTCTCCATGCAGCCTTCTCTTCTCCAGGCTGAACAGCCCCAACTTTCTCAGCCTGTCCGTGACAGAATAATTTTTAGAATAAAATAATACCTTTTCATATATTATTCTTTAACCACATACAGAAAAATATAAAGTGTGTCACTTAAATTGGAATGAAAAACTGAATTTCAGGGTGATGTGACTTTTTTGTCATCTCATAGTTTCTCTAACAAAGAAGGTGGGTAGTTTCGTGATTTGGGATGATTCTTAAAGTACCGTATGATAGAATACCTGAACCTGTGTAACAGTTGCTATTGATGCTACGGCCTTGAAGTATGAAAGTCTTCAGTTGCTCTTTGATAAGTTCAGAAATTTTATAGCCCAATTTTTATCTAAAAATACTGAGTTACTATTGTCATTATTCTCTGTTCAAAACCAGAATAACTAGAAAGAACAGAGGATATAACCATGACTCCTTAATTCAAGCTGCAGTCTGGGCATCTTCTTTGTCCAGTTTCTGTCCTTGACCTACGCATCCAGAACATGTCTAATCTTACCACATCCACTTGAATATTTCTAAATTTTAAGCACTCCCTTCTGTTTGTACTGGGCTTTGTTTGTTTGTTTGTTTGTTTGTTTTTTGTAAATGCTCTGGCTATTTTGTACCCTGTAATCTTGGAATTCATGGGGACCACTCCTGTTCCAAATTGCTGTAGTTTTCACCTCAAAGTACCTTTGTTTTCTCCAATGCAAACATTTGTTTATTCATTCCTAATTTAGTCCTGCAATTCATATCAGTTTCAAACCATGTGAACAACTTTTGCAACTCTTTAATAACTTTTCACACAGTTGTCCATCCCTTCACTTCAGAAAACCATTTTGTGCTTTCCCTTGTATCAGCACAGAAAGGTTAATCAAATTCTAGGATGTCCTCTTCAAAGTTTCTCTTCAAGCCTTCCATGTATTCATTAAAGTAATAATAATTAGATCTAATGATTATTGTATGTAATCCTTGCCCTGACTGTAATCGTTGCCCTTTTTACATGGTGTCTAACTTGGAAACTTTCACAGGGTAGTATTTCAGGAAGCTATGAGACACGTCGGCCCTCTTTAGGTTCTCCTTTTTGTGTATTTTTGTGACAGAATTGTCTCAGATATGGTTGACAGCTTTCCCAGGCACTGAACTTTATCTTGGCCAAAATGCATCTATTCTGTTTGAGATTCATTTTTAATAATGGGCTTAGACATAAGCAACTTCTTTAAACAAAGTATCCTTTGAAACTGAAAACAAAAGAAATTTCAACTAGCTACATGGTTTAAATAGCTTGGCTTTCTAATCATAATCTGGGATCATTTGCGTAGAAATTCTTGTGTATGACTGAAGAATGGGTAAATTGATGCCTTGTTCTGGGAACAGTATTCTACTACCTGATTACTGGTGTAGTGTAAAGCATATGGGGGAAAAAAATACAAAACCACCACTCCAAAAAAACACCAGAAAAGAAAACCAAAACAAAAAATCCCAAAGGTGGGATCAGAGAACATATTTTACCTTGGTGCTCTGAGTTAACAAGTTACTGCTTTCCTTTAATTCATATCCCTAAGAAAGTTGATGACCAAATACCATGTTTTTAATTATTCTTCTTTGAATAGTAGAGTTTCAGCAATTATTCTGTCAGTTAATATAAAAATAGTTAAGAAAGTGCAGGCAGTAACTCTCTGCGTGTACCACAACTTAGTTATCAGTTTTACATCAGATGCTTGTATAAATAAAGAGGTGACATTACTACAACCAAAATCAGCAAAAAAACCCTCAACAAACAAAGGAAATATTATGCCTCCAGAAAACCCAAGTAAGTGTGGTTCACTTATGAAAATCAAAAGTCTTAACCAAACTGGAATGAACACTTGAGAAACACCAGCATTACATGCTATCTTTGTAAGTTTGCATTGCGGCAAGCACTGCTGCTGCTCTGTTTGGTAAACTGCAGAAATAAGTGCTGCAGCTAGCAGCTGGAGCTGCATGGATGCTCTCATATTTATCTGTGGTTAATATATTTAAGGCAGGGTATGATATCAACTGCCAAGATGTGCAAATGTCTTCAGCCCTGAGATCCTAGAGAGATCTGCAGTGGTCCATAGGCAAGCAGACATAATGGATACAAGTGAATGAAGGATACCAAGATGCAGTTACTAAAGGAATTTTAAAAATTCAGGTAAAGGAGGCTTTTTGTGCAAGTGTATTCACTATGCATGATGTCAGCATACTTGCAATAAGGTGTTGTTAATGTATTTGACATGTCTAAGGGTGGGAGGAGATCCAGTTTTATCCACATTAAGCAAAGCATCTAATTTCAAAGGTAAGTCATGACATTTTCAATTTCCTCATGTAACAGCAAAGACCAAGTTACTACGAATTATATCTTTTAGTTCAATTTGTCAAAAATGGGCACATGGCAAAAAAGCTGGAAAGGAGTAGTGGAAAAAAGTTGTTCCTTGTCTGATAAGATGTCCCTAGTGGACATTGTGCTTGTCAGGTTAAATAGTACTAGAAACATGGAGCTGCTACAAATGCCATTGTTAGATGAGATTTCTTATTTCTGGTGAAGACAAATATTGGTGCCATGATGTAAGCTGTAGATTGGCAACAACAAGTTTTGAGGAGCAATCTGTAAGTAGCAGAAGGATTGCATCAGCCTAGTTAAACACTAACTGTTTAGAATCTAGAAGGATACAAATCTTTATCTGGTCTCTCAAGTTTTTTCTAATGTTCATATATTTGTATTTATGAAGAGAAGCAGTAGTATGCTGACTTCTGGTACTGTACCCAGGTGCTTCTACTACTGTATTTTTTTAAACTTAAGCTATCACTCTCCTCATCTGAACAAACTTGTATTCTTCTGAAATGGACCAACATGTGCATCTCCAGATAATGCATGTAATGATGTACACCTCTTCAGCTAAAATGTGTTTTCATCATACCCTAGCTCTCAGTTTAATGATGAAATTGTCAATAGACAATGATTTCTAATGTTTTACAAATAGCATGCATGTGTGCTGTATGATTTCAGTAGTCAGGCCACATATAGGCTGCATATTCCGTGAAGTAACATTAATAGTCAAATACTTCTTATTAGCTTTGCAGAAAGTTTTAATGGAATTGCATAACTTTTAAAAACATATTTTTTATGCAATCTATAATTAAAAAGAATTTGTGAAATCATTCAGAAATTACACATTTAAATAAATGAGGATGTCTTTGGCTCAACTTTTTTCCCCAAGGTACCATGAATTTGTCTGCTAATTTCCCAATAAAAATAAAGATAATGAGCTATCAGGTTCAACAAACAGCTGTCAAAATTCTGGCTTTCAGATATTAAGAGAACTGTGTAATTATATATGGTACTGACTTTTTTACATGAGCTTATTTGGAGAATGTGGTTTATTCGAGTACAGTTTGTCATCCTATGGTATAAGCAAAACTGATTAATAATGAATTAATAATAAAAGAGTAAATAGGTGACTTTCTTCATATGTGGCATTTCTCTATAAAAAGTTTACTTTATGGTGAGTCATATTTTATTATGAAATCTGCACCTTCAGTTAAATAGCATTAAACTTAAGAATACATACTAATATTTCAGTGGCAATTCAGTCGTTAACTTGCTAATTGAAATTTCTGGTTTGAATTGAAATAAAGCATTTTATGGACTCTGTTCATTATTAATGCTAAAGATTAGATCTAACTAGGGAGCTGGTTTGGTTTTTCAGTGAAGTCTAATTTAACATATAAGCATCAGATACATAAATATATCCTCAAAAAGACCAGAATCAGTCTGAGTCAGGTCATTTATTGAGAGGGAAGGAAAACAAAAAGGTGAGTTGAATCATTCAGCTTCTCTCGTTTCCATGTCTTTCAGATACCCATTTTATTGACTCTAAATCATTAAGAGAAGTTGTTGTTAATTAACATTCATTTAAATTCTGTTAAATTGCTAAAATTACATTATATTGTCAGCAGGCATGAAACAACACAGTAAAGAAATTGTGCTGAGTTAGACCTCTTCAGAGTCTGGCCTGTGGTGTTTCATCACGTGCTTGAGTATCATCTCAACTATTCTGTTTGCCTGTATTATTTCATTCAGTTATGTGTATCAAACCCCTATGGGTTTAATGTATCCCAAAGTTCTGCAAACTTAATACATTCTTATGGTAAGCATTGTAAAAGCCCAGACCTAGAAGAAAATGATATTAACATATTCACTATTTGTCTTGTTCATAATCAAACTGAAACCTTTAACTTAGTGTATCAGGCTGCAGATGCCTGAGTAACAGTGCCATGATAGAAAATATGTGGAAATATATTCAATATCTTACCTGTTGAATTAAAAAATAATACTACTTGGAATATTAAGAATTCAAAGATTATCATAAGGTATTATATACTATTATGTTGACCTCTGAAATGTTTGGAAATTAGTTTGGTTTTAGCATGCAAGGTCATGATGGTGTAATAAGAAAGTCTATGAAGGCAAATCTCCAGAACAAAACAGGTAAAGATAACAGAGAAGCCTAAGTGAATCCTGTAATTGTGACTTAGTAACTATTTCTTCTGGAAATTCAACATGAGTTTAAAAGAATAGCTTCATTATGCAATTGAACTAATTAGCTCATTAATGCAGAAGTATTTTGTCATTCTAACCACAGAAGGAGTTCATCTGAGTAAAAAAGCAGACAGGAATAAAATGCAGTATGAGACAGAAATTGTCTGGTTTTAAAATGATAAATGTATGTGGTTTATGTCTGTCCTCTCAAACCCTAAGCTCTTTACCAGCACTTCTTAGATTAATTTTATTTTTCTGAATTGTTAAGACCAAATTTTTTGTCATACATAACCTGAGCCTTTGTTTAGGAATTCATGACACGCAGTGAAAATGTTCCAATTTCATCCAACTTGTTTAAGTAACCTTTCCTATTTAAGTCTGCTCATTCAGCTAAAAGTTGCTTTTCTTCCTCATATAATGCAATAGGAGTGTTTAGCATTCGTAATCAATACTGTGTACAATTGCAGTAATTTATCAGCCTGCTCTTGGCATCTCAGCTGAAGCCTTTCAGCATCCAGAGTTTATTGAAAGCAGTACCCATTGTGTGCTTTGGGCTTAAGGCAACTCAGAGCCTGAATTTACAACATCCGAAACTGCACCTCAACTAAAGATGTGAAATGATTTTGTAACTCATAGGTTTGCTGCTTTTGTCTCCTCTGTGTGGTATAATGATACATCATAATTATTTACAAACACTGTGGGATTGTATTTAGTTGTAAAAGGCAAACAAGTGTATGTAAAGCAGACAGCAGTTTTACCAGATCAAGTAACAGATAAGTGCTTTATCATTTAACTCAGCCACTCTTGTGCTCAAAACTAGCGCAGATTACCCTGAGGCATGCTGTTACAGTAAGAGGAGGAAAAACGGATGTGAAAGTGTATTTAAATATTTCCAAGATGTTCATTTTTGTTAGTTGATGTTCTTTATGAGTAAGAATATATAGGATATTTTATAAAATACTGCTAATCTACATGGGGTTTACCCAAGCAGCAAAGACTAGTCCATCTCTCGCCTATTGTTAGCATGTATGTGTTAACATGTATGAATTGACTACATAAGCAAAAAATGAGGGTATGCTGTGGCAATTTTACAAATTCCAAACCTAGATAACACAAATATATTAACTTCAGTTGATTAGTTTTTATGTGCTTACTTGTAGCTAAAATGTGTCCAGCATACTGGGGTACAAAGTAATGGTGTAGAAACAGTTGGCCATGTTGACCTGTTGGATCTTTCTTGCAATGAAAGAATAATAGTTGGCCTGCAAGAACAAAAGCAACACATTTAGAAGGGTTCTTTCATTGCTTTGGAGTTTTTGTGTTTGAATTAACAACCACCTGAGAGGAAAGCATCTTGAAAGAGAGCTAACTGGACACAGCAGTAGGTTTTACCAGAGCTAATTCATGAAATGCAGTTTACGTTATGATATATTTGCACTTATACTCAATCAGTAATAATTAGGTAGCAATGACTAATTCTTATTCTAACAAACACTGTATCAGTGAAGAACTACATTTAAATTTACATTGTTAACAGATTTCTTATTTATCATGAACTTGCAGGATTATTTATACCATTCTGTAATGATTCCTGTTGTGATTCTTTAAATTATGTAAGAGTTTATGGAATCATGGGGAAAAAAATCTTGAGATTTTTTTGAGACCTGAAAATCTATATAGTTCAACCTTGATGGAATTGTAATTATATTTTGAAAAAATGTTATATAAATTGCGAATTCCATTAAATATATGTATCTTATTTTATTGCAACTATTAGCATAACATTGACCAGGAATTAATTTAGAGGTTTTTATTTATCTAGTGTTTGAAAGAGAAAAATAGTCAAACATTAAATGTGAATATTTTGCCAGTATATTGATAGAGAAAAAAGCATAGTGCACAAACAGTACAATTAGTAAATTAAGTGAATATGTACCTGTATTACCACTTATTATTGTTTACTTACTTGCTAATTTGTAAAATTTGCTACTTTGTAATCAGATTCTCTGTGACTGCTGCTAATTAGAGACTCTAAAATACATTATTGTTGCTACTTAGTACTAATGTAAGCTTGATAATAGTTTTAGTTTGTGATTCGTGGCTACTTTGAGTTTTAGTACTTAATTATTGTAAGGCTTATTGTCTTGTTTTATAAATATAAGTCTCCTAGATGCATACAACCTTTGGGATCTAAAACACAATGTACTGGTTTTGTTACCAGCTATGTAAAAATTACAAAAAAAGCTATGTATCGGGGGTTAGCCAAATAGCAATGAAGCTGAGTGACATACTTTAACTGAAGTTGCTTGCATCATATAATTAAATTGCTAATTCTAGGGCACTTTTGTAGAAGTGAATATCAGATGTCAAGTGGTATTGTTAAAAGTTGTGTTTAATATTTTATGTTCTTCAATTTTGGCCTTGATTACCTACTGTGAAGTTACGTAAATTTGTTAAAATATTATGCTTGATTTCTTTAATGATGAAAGTGAGGAATGTATTCTTTACAAGTAAATTTAGTTCTGTTTTTATATATTAGCATGTCCCCTTCCCAGGATTGATGCATTCTTCATGCAAGTTCTGAAGGGGGTGGAGGGAAGAAGGAAAACAGCATTTTTAAAGGAAATGTTTAGTTAAACCTTTGATGCTTATGAATACACTAGGGAAAGAAAAAAAGATAACCATTTTCCGGACTAATTTTGTATACTTCCAAGTGTAGGAATTCTTAAAATATACATGGGGTGGTTGTGGTGTTAGTTGAAATGCTGGCAGGTATTCTGTTTAATTAGCTCCCCAGCCAGGTCTCTTACACAAATAGGTCTGTACCAAACCTAATCGTGCCATTAAAATATTTCTGAATAGAGAAATGTTCAGTTTCTGTAAAACATATCAATCTGGCATGTAAATTAAAATGACTAAGGAATTTTCAGATTTTGAGTGGAGAGGCCCGATTTCATACACTGCCCAGCAAAATAAAAGATCCTTAGGGTAGTCAGGAATGCTGCTTTAGTATGTAGGTTTTTTTATTCTGAGGCTTTAAGCAATAATGATCCATAACCAGGATCATGCTTCTGAGACACCTAGCTAAAAGCCTTTGCCTTTATAGCTGATACAGGAGTATATTGACTTGCGACATAAATGAAATTACTATATTATTTTACTGCATGTAAGGTACAAGATTCCAGTTGCTAAAGCCGTATGCACAAGTACATTTCTGTTTCTGTTAATCTGAAATATCTATAAACTATTTTTATAAATGGACATGACATTTTAGAAGATGTTTGTGAAGTCAGTCCGTGCTTTCCCAGTTAACTTTGAAGGTTAGTCTTAAATGACAAAATTTAACTTACATGAACCTTAACCAATAGAATCAGGTACTTTCCATGTATTTTAAATTATTTAATCACTGAACATTGTTCACAAATGCAAATGCAAATGTAAATTTTTTAGGGTGCAAACATGTTCCAAGAGTTGAAAGCCATTTCTTCTGGTATTAAATGTGATCTGTTTTTCATCCTTCCTCACCTTTTTTTCCCCTTTTCCCACCTCCTTCTTCCATTTTTCCATATGGACAGACTATGGGGCTTTCTAAGGATTAGCTTCCTTAAAAAGCTTCCTTGATGTTTAATAGTAAGCTAAACATGCTTTGTTTAGATTAGGCAAGGATTCAGTATTCTCTTTATCAGCCGATCTATGTTTATATTCACCCTGAGAGCATATCTCTACTAGTACTCTAGGTCAGGTAATTTTACTAATGACAGCAGTAGGAGCATGCATGACTATCAACCCCCTGCATAATTTCCATGTGAGAATAAGCAGTCTTCTACTCAATTGCTCTTAAGTGTTTACTGAATCAGAATGATTCCTCATTTCAAACATGTATGTGGAAAGCTGACTTCAACTTTGAAACTTTTAAATTTTTTTATAGCTACTACTAATATTTTTACCCTACTTTGTTTAGGCTCTGCTTTGGGGTTTTGAGAAGTGCGCTGATCTTCGCAATTGTACCTTAGTCTCAGATAACCACTGCCATTGCTTTGATAGCTCGTATTCCTGGGCAGATTTGTCTTTTTGCCCACTGTGATCATTAGCACTAGCTTTGGGAGTATTTGTTAATTAGGTTTGTAGGTTCCTCAGGAGCAAGTAGCATCAAAATCCCATCAACACAGCTAGAGAATTGCTTTTGAGCACCCTGTTTCAGTCAGGATGGGGCAGAGCTGTACTCCAGACGATACCTGGGACCCTCTGATTGCTGAGTAAGACCTTAGAAGTGAGTCAGCTCCATGACCATGGTGGCAGTTAGAGAAGCTGGTCATCACACTACCTGTTTTTCAGAGCCCTAACACAGTCTATTGCCATATTGCCATGATCTTAAGGGAAAGATCTTCCTATGGTCTATATCTTTACCTCCCCTCAGTGTTTCCTAAGTACTTTCCAAGGCTATTCTTCTAAGAACTTCTGAGTTACTTGTGCTCCATAAAAGACTGGACTTTTCAGCCTCACTCCAGTTCCACATTTGGAATTATCTTGAGTGCTTCTCAGACTATATCCACAAGATCTTTGGCCATATGGTGACCTTTATCAGATTACCGCCCAAAGATTTTTGCCAGAAGTTTGACACTCAAATTACTGGTCATATGTCATCTACACCAATCCTGCAAGCCTCACTTGATGCAGCAGGGACAACAGTCTGTGCTTTCACTTCCTCTTTATTACTTAAGCAGTTTTCTTGGCTTCTGTGTTCCTAGGAGGAATAAAGCAATTATAAAGAGATTCTTCAGTATGATTCCAGGGGAGCATTATGGACCGCAAAGTGGTGTGAACTGGAATATCATGCCAGAAGCAAGCAGAAGCGATAGGAGATAGCTTACTCTTCTACTGGCTGTTTAGTATAGTTTTGCCCTTTTTTTTGAAGTACAGACTTCTTGTGGCTGAGTCTGAGTAACATTAGAGTGTTCTTCTAATTACCCATTCTCCCAGGTCTTTATAACAAATCACAGATGCTTGCTTTCTTGGCTAGAAGTTGTCCTTGGGTGACTTGAGATCAGAAGGAGGTATGCTGTCCTCCCCAGAAGTATAGTATAGCATGTATCAGACATTTCTGCTAGCAATCTGCCTGGGTTCTTGCATGAGCTGGAAATAGGTCATTTCAAGCATCTGTATCACAAGCAGAAAATCCATGACAGTGTTCTGGAGACTTTTCGACAAGAATATGGTTAACCAAGACTCTTTCTTCTCATAGATGTGAACAGGAAATGCTATCCTTTTCACTCCAGAGTGTCTTCCAGACCCTTTTGTAATCAGCTGTTACAAGGGGACAGAGGCATTCATATGAACTATATGTGTGTTTTCTAATCTTCAGAGTTGCTTAGAAAGATAAGATAGGATAATCATGATCATTCTGGTGGCTATGGATGAATGTAAGGGAGATCTGACATAATTTAAACTTTTCTGTTGAACTCTTCAACTTCATTATTGAAGTTGGGTTTGGTTTTTTTTTTTAATTTTAATCCCCAGAGAATTTTGTTTCCCTTCAGAGAAATACCCTAATTAATAGAAGAACAAATAAAAGGCAGATGTATTTGGCCAACTAGACTTAATTTGCCATGTGATACACAGAAAAGCCAACTTTCCTTTTCTTGGCCTCTTGGAATTCTGCTGTATTTCCTGGATAGCGCTGGGTTCCTCTATAAGCTCAATCTATTTGACAGCTGTTTCAGCACTGGATTCCAGGCTGGATGCTTCTTTGTTTTTGTTGACACTATAGTAATTGTATCCTGAAGAGTTTGTTAGTTTGTTTGGTTTTTTCTCCTTTATGTGCTAGTTTTCAAGTAGGATCTGAATATCTTAGTTGTTTCCTTTGAGTCTGAACACTTTTTGAGGGGTCAGAAATGGTACTTGAGCTTTGAAGTGCCTGTGAATGTTCATCACAAGTCCTCGTAATTTATGTTACTCTTGGAATACATTAAGACAACAAAAGAACAGAAGAACACCATATGGAAAAGGTAGATGTATATTAAAACTATTATCAGCTATTTAAAGAACTTAAAATGGTCTTTTCTTAAAATGGATAATGCATACATGCAGCAGTACAACTTAGGAAATTGCATTTCCTGAGCTGAGAAGCGTTCTCATTCCGTGAAATTCACATTCACTTCACTTTGTAAAAGTGACTGTAAACAGGTAGAAGCCAGGGAAAATTGATCAGTTTGATAAACCACTTCTAGGCAATGAAGTACTACTATCATTTTACTTGTATGCTACAGTTGCATAACCCCATATTATTAAAACCGTGTGTAAAAATACAAACGTGTTATTCTGTCAATTCCTGTTACATTTTTAAATTTCTTTCCTTCTTTGTAGCTAAGCAGTTTTGGGCCAAAATTCAGAAGACCATTCACAAATATGTTGCTGCAGGCTGAGAATCAGTATCTAGATTAATCCTTTAAAGTCACAAGGTAAATGCTGTGATACGAAACATAGAGATACACCCATACCCACCAGCTTTCACCAAAGCGAGAAATAAACTATATATACTTTCTTAGTTTGATTTAAATTTGACAGTACTGACTACACGTTCAAGATCTAAGTAAGAGTATGGCTCTACTGAAGTTGAAAAAGAAATTGTAACTTGGAAGCTGGATTTTAAAACTGTGGTTGAATATATACTGAAGAAATGTTTCATGAGTCTGCTTTGCACTAGAAGTATATATTGATAGCACCTCAGTAGAGAGCTACATTAAGAAAGGGCTAACTATATTTGGGTGAAGTTTGGTAATTATAGATAAGGAAGCGGTGTCAGAGCATATTTCAAATTAAATTGTATAAATGGGTTTTGGATAAGATCCAGAACAAATTAACTTAAAGTTTTGCTTTAGTGGTAAGAAGACTATGTTTGTCTGAAGCCAATGTAAATGATGTGTGCTGACTGTTGTGTAAAGTTAATAGTGAGAATACAGAATTTGATAAAAGGAGCATTCTCTTTGTCAGGAGCTTATTTTGTAGCTTCTACCTATGTGATTTTGCACAATATTAAAAAAGAAATACAAATCCATTCATATTTGCTACTCACTGTGAAACAAGGAGGTACCCAGGGCTTTCTGGTAATTGTATTGCCTCAATGCATTTCCAGTTGCATAACAAAAGATTGATAGCCTCTGTCACTGGTCACCTTTAAAAGTCTGAAGGTACAGATTTGATTTTCCACCTGGAAAATACATCCCTGATTTTGTTAATTATTATAGTACAGTTGAAAGGGTCTGTACCCTTCTGATTTCATACTTGCTCTGTTCTTATTTATTCTTTTTTTTTTTTTTTTCAAGTTATGATTTCCAAGTATAAAATTTTTCATTTGGTAATACCTTTTGTCTGAAGAATTATTATTCCTGTTCATTTAATGTGATAAACACAGCTTAAAGATACTTTGGTGCTACAGAATACTTTGGCGCTCTGTTGTGAGTGAGACATCTGTAGTCACAAATTTATTTGATATATACTTCTTAAAACCAAAAAACATGTGCAGATGTATTGACTGCATAGTGATAATGCTAATAAATACTGCAGAGATTTTTAGATACTCGCTAGTTAGTTTCAAGGCAGGTTTATATAGAGTCGGTCTGGAATTAATTTAGAGCCCTTCAGGCCCATCACTGAATCCTTCCATGAACCAGGCTTGGAAGCCAAGGATTGTGCCAAATACTCTGGATTTAGAATTATCCTTACATCACTGGAATTTATTAATAATTTAAACATGTATGATGCACTGTCTGAGCTCAGTGATCTGTCAGAACAATTGCAGACAATGGGGATTACACTGCCAGAAGCTCTCTCACAGGCTTAGATTTCTGGTTGCATTGTTTTTAGTTTAAGAATATGTGCAATAAAGATGGCAGTGCCAAATGAAGTTTGTACTATAAAAACAGGGATGCGCATGACAGCGAAACTGTTAAAATTCATGTAGAAAAATTAGGAGCTTGGCAAACAGTATAAAAACCCCTGGCTGGTGAGAGCAAGACTTTTGAAGACTGAAGTTTATTCAAACATATTTTTCCTCCATATTAATCCTGTATTGTAGTTTTTCCTAATAAAAAACTGAATCCATGCTAAGAATGGGCTGAGTCACTTTTTAAAAAGTGCAGTCCACAAATAGCAGAATTGTTGCCTGAATAGTAACTGATTATTACAATGAGTTTTAACACTCCCATAGAACTTGAAAATGCCTATAAAGAGCTGTTTTGGAGAAATCCCTAATATCTTGCCAGGAGTAGCAAGTTGTTCCTAGTCTTTCTCTCTTTCTCTCAGTAGTTTAGTAGCCTCTGGCAAATTCTGTATGTGAATGTACTCGGATTTTTCAAGCAGAAACTTCTGGCAATATTAACGTGGCAGAAACATTGTGAACATTTCATTGTATGATCTACATGTAAGTACTCACTGTAAAATATTTATTCAATATAAATGCATAACTAAGAAGGTAATACTTTGTCTAGCTCTTATAGTTGATAATGATGTCTGTCATAAGGAAATGGGATCCATTAGTGCTCTCATGGATTACAAAGTCTTTATTTCTGTATTACTATCTATTACTTCCAATCTGTGCTGACAATTATACTTGACTCTTTCACAGGTAGAAGTTTTGAAAAATTTCGTCACTAATATAACTGATATAGTATTTATTCATGAATTCGTGCATCATTCATAGATGTCTGCCTCAAAATGTTACATATCCACTGCTGAATGATGATGCTTTGCTTTAGATTAAGGTGCACTCAGACAAAAATGATTCCAATAATATACATCAACAGTAGCAATTAATATATTTGAAAGAGTTTATGCAGCTATATGCACACTGAAATTGATCTTCTCTCCTCAGAGACTTAACTGCCATTCTTCTTCATTGAAATAAAAAGCTTAACAAATTTGCATAAATTTCTCATATATGCCACAATACTCCCATAAATTATAATAGTTCTTCAGTTATCTTTTGATGACTAAGACAATACTCTGTCCCCGGTTTAAGTCATAACTTCCAAGCTAGCAAGCAGTTTACTGCTCAAAAGACCTTTTTCTTACACAATTAATGTATATTATACAGAAACCCTTCCTCAGACGAAAGAAAGGAATTTCAGGTCCAAGAAATAACTAGCAATAATATCCATGTGAATTTCTCTCTAAATATATTTTTGTTTTATTCAAACAAGAACTTACAAATAAAAGCTATTTCCATGACCAGGATATGCTACAACAGCTTTACTGTGTTGAACCTTGTGCCCCTTGTTTGCTCCAGGACCAGAGAGAAAAAGTCAGACTCTTTTCAGCAGTTCTCTTTCTGCAGGGCTTATTTTAGCCTGTTTTCAGCACTGCCTAGTCTTTTCCAGCCAGCACTGATGATCAAACAAGGTTAGTTGCCCTGAAGGCCTGTCCTGAAAAAAGACAAATTATGGCAGTTCACAAAAGTGATAGATTTTTAAAAATTAGGAATAGGCTTTAAAAAATTGTGTAGTTAATATTTTTCATGACAAAATATTCAAGTGTTTAGAACTGGTCAGTGGCTTGAAAAATGCCTTTAGCAACATGAATGCAAGGCTGTCATAGGAAAAGAAATGCCTGCATCTCTACTGTGAGAGTTTGCAAAAGAATAGGAAAGGAATTTGGCATCATTTATAGCGAAAAGTTATTTTTTCCTATTTACAGTACTAAATACAGTAGATCTTTTTTCTTTGTAAGCACTTCTGAGATCATCTTTAAATGATTCTAAAGACAAGTATGTGTTTTTATAGCAACTGTCAAGCTTTTGTTCTCAGTCTTAACCTAGTTGTTGAAAATATCAAATATGACCAATGTCATACATGAATGCCTACACTGAAGTAGTGTTTTCACCTTATAAAAATGTCTAATAATGAAGTAAATTTATTAACTGAATTAAATCCTAATATGGACTGTTCATGTTTTTGAGAGAGTAAGGCAGTTCTCAAAGAAACTTAGTCAAAATGTTCAGTCCTGAATGTATTACAATACTATCTAATTTAATCTTAAGTTCCCTTATTTTGATGAAACCAACATGAAGCTGTAATGTTTGTATGTATGTCAGAATGGAATAAAGGTGTTTGGGTCATTTAAATCCGGTTTTATTTTAGAGACTAAGATCTATCTTTGTGACATTAAATGAAAAGACACAAATCAACAACTCGAGAAGTGTAAGAGGCACTTAATGTGAAATGATTATCAACCATGGTTACTTGAGACTAATTAAGTTTAAATGTCATCCAGCTAAATACAGCATGTCAAATTGAAGGGTCTTCTGAAACAAATCTTGTCCTTCAGTATTTGTAGGATACAGTAGACAAGATGACAATTTTTGGTGTTTGTTTTTTTTTTTTTTTTAAAATAGAGGAAGGAAGAACACCATTTTAAGGTCTCTCTTCAGCAGTTCATTCTCCTGATGATAATTTTTAAGACTCTTGTACTCTGTTCCAAAAGAAGGTATCTACCTCCTCTCATGTTGGTCTAGATGACTGATATCTAATAGACATTCACCATACAAAAAAAGGAGCAAACTGTAGAAGTTACACTATTTCTGTCTCAGGATTTTGCTGTCCTTTGTTTCTTAGTGTCCCACATTTAATTTAAACAGTGACAGTATTATTATGAAACCTAGTATTACAAAAGTGTTACCACTTTTCACCAAAGAAACTCTGTACAGCTACAGGAGTGTAGTACATAGCAACATAGCAACACAGTTGTTTTACAGAGATGGATGATGAGTGGTAACCCAAAAGGGGAGTTGGAGGAATGTTGTTTCCTTTAGTGAATCAGCAGAAGAGGAGGCATAATGGCCTTGCCTTCTAGTTCCTGTATATTAATCTCTGCAGAGCAATGCCTGACATTGCTCAGATGTCAGATTCTGTTTATAACTAGGCTGGAAACATAACATAGAACAAAATAGTATCATTAATTTCTCTTGAGACTGTATGTGCATGTTTTAGGTTAGCTGTTTTTTCACTGGTGCACATAGTTCAAACGTTGTATCAGCAGTATTGTAAGGTGGCTTGAAAAGTCGTTTCATCCATTAATTTGTCCAGCTGCTCTCTCAATCCATGATCAAAAGACCACAAGGTGCAAAGGTTTTAACAGGACAAGTATGACATGTCTCAGGAAGTACTACCATCTTTGCTTGGTCCTGCCGCTTTTAATGACACCCAGTACCACTGTTGGAGGACAGAGAAGCATCATTATCTATTCAGCATCTCCATGCCAATTGTGATTTAATGAGTGTTGGTCACCTTTCCTTGTTTCCTGGTATTTGGACTGAAGGTTAATTCTACTCTTTACTGCCATTCTTTATATAAAGCTGTTCCATAATTTGAACAATTCTTTCCACTTTTCCTAAGGTCTCAAGTATTGCCACATTGTTTTAAGGTGGGAAACAAGAATCACAGACACTATTCAAGTGTGAATGATGTCAGAATAGGTTGGGTGCTTTTTGACACCAATGCACTGAAATGTAATCAGAAATATATTACAATCAGAAATATATTACAAACCCACAACTTCAGCCCTGCCTACACAGGGCTCATACAGAGCCTGAAGGGCAAGCAGGAGCATTCAGAAGGAAGTGAATGACTTCCTTCCCCAGTAAGCATTTCCCTTTTGAGAGATTATTCCTGCCTCTGACATCCTCTTTTGCTGCTGCCTTGGGAATACACTAACAGTTGTCCTGCCTGAAGCACTGGAGAGCAGCTGGAACTCCAGTCCATGCCACTCTTCCTGCCATCACATGGCCTGAATCCACTTGCTTTAGAATAAATTTTTAATAGCTGGACATCTGCTTAGTTTGGTTTTGGATATATTTGTCTCTCCATGTAATAAAGGATTAATAATAAAGGATAAGTAAAGGATGTTATTTAATAAATCGATGCAATAGTACATTTAGCTTCTTAAAGTTCTTAATTTATACAGCTCTCATCAGTTTTCTATGTGAAGTTCCACAAATCCTGCCCTTTCCTCACTAAAATTGTGGTTCCTAACATTATTTGCTGTATTTATACAGAACAATGTAGAGTCTTGGCATAGTTTAGCATTTTATTAAAACTAACATACTTTTGCCAGAAGAGAGGAAGTACCTGTCTCTTGTTCTATTGCTGTAGGTGGAGCAAAGAGATCTTTAGGGAGTCCCTGGTTGCTCTAGGAAGTTATTGCAGGATGGTGTTAATAGCAGAGACTAAGGGACTATCTGCTGAAACTGCAGTGAAGTTTGAAAGCTGTTCAGCTCACTTAATAAAATGTTTATATATCCTGTTTCAGTGTGCACCGAACAATGTTGAAGAAAGGAAGTTACTTCAGATCAGATGAATTTTTATTAATTGGAAAGCTTATAAATAGCAAAACAAGTTAGATAATTTAAATCTGGTTTGGGGTTTTTTTTTGGTTTTTTTTTTTTTTTTTTTTTTTTACTTTTTCCTTGATAACGCTGTAGCCCCCTCCAAGGAAAAACAGAAAATTGTACAGTGGCAACAGAAATGTGTCGTTGGTCTGGAGGTTCAAAAGGTGACTAGTTTGACTTTAAAGACTGTGACCTGAGCAGTTGGATACTTGTTTTTAAAAAAACCAAACATATGAATACAGTATTGTTCTTCTTTTCTCTTAATGCTTGAGTCATGCAATCCCATAGAGGAGTTCTCTCAGCAATTTTTAACTCACTTTTCAGTTTTAAATATATAAGAGTACTTTATATTGTCCAAAATAAGAGCCCCAGTAAGCAATTAATTTTTATTAAGCACTTGTAGATTTTTATTTTTGCGAGCAAAAAGACACATCTAGAAATTTAATCCCATCTTAGCTGTAATTAATAAAGACATAGCAATATTTTTCTAATGTAATTTATAATAGTGCTTCTTATTTGGTGTCATAATTTTAGAGACTTCCGATACTCTTTTTTTCCGAAACAGAAGTATAAAAGGATTCCCAGTTTTCTACGTCTGATTAACAGTGGCTGTTTTACTCCTACCCACCTGCCTTCATTTGGTTTTGGTTTGGCTTTTTTACCCTGAAGTGCTTAAGCTCATAAGTGTGATGATCCTGGACACTCTAAGAAAAATTAACTGCAGTATTTGAGAGCACACCACTTCACAAACTGCATGCTTATGAGAAAAGGCCAACAGCCCCATTACAGCTTTAAAACCTAGTGGTTTTAGAGCGGGGAGTGTTGGGCTCTGGAGCCCCCTGAAGCACGAGATACCATTCCTGTGCTCTTTGCACAAGACTGGCGCAACTTAAGTAAACCCTACAAGGATGCCTCTTCGTCAATAGCAATGGATTTTGCCTCAGAGTGGAAAAAACGTGAGGAGAAAAGCAATACAAACCTACTATTAATGGTTCTGCAGTACTTTTCCAAGTGCCTGTGCACATTTGTGCACAAACTCACAATGCAGTGATCAAATTCGTACAGCTGCTCTGGAGAGACCTTTCCTCCAGTTGGCAGTAGTTGGGTTCTTTAATCAATTTTTAAAGAGTAACTGTGACTGAATTTCTCCATACGTACTCTGGCTACAGCTAAGGTTTTCATGTGACCTGATGCTATTTGTAACAATGGCTGGAACGGCTGTTTGTTCCCATGTTCTCGTCGTATCCTGTGAATGCGAAGAGCAGTTTTCCCAAAGAACAAAGAAAACGGGTAACAGCAAAAGATCCTATCTTATGTCAGTGCCTTTATCTTCAGTGTGTTTAAAAACACTACAGATTTTCCAAACCCAACAGCTCAAGTTTATTGATAAAAATAGTTGAATTTCAAATGCCAAAATGCAAGTTTCCCTCAGGTAATGAAACTTCTGTATTGCACTCAGGAACCTGAAGAGACACGCAGCGTTGTTTCGAGCGGCAGAGGCGCCGAGCACTCACACCCCCGCGCAGAGCAGGCTCAATGCCGCCGCTCACCGCTTTCAGCACACAGCGGCTCCTGCGTTTTGTTTCCCCCGGCCGCAGCGCCCCGGTGCGCCGGGATCCCCTCCGCACCCCGCTGCCAGCCTCCCCGGCACCGCGCGTGCTGCTGGGGCGGGGCAAGCCGAGCCGCGCCGCCGTGCGCTCTATCGATGACTCGAGGTGCGACTAGCGCTGCTTGACTGCTTCCAGTCCGGAGCCATCGCTGCCGGAGCGGTCTCCTCTCGCTGCCCCGGAGCCCGTGCCGCTTTCGGGGGAAGGAGGATGGTGAGGGGCAGCCGGTTCGGGCCGGGACACCCCGCGCTCCCTGCCAGGGCCGCGGGGCGAGCTCCAGGGGAAAGGGGAGGGCGAGGAGGAGGGAGCGGGGCCGTGAGTAAGCAGTTCCTGGGCCATGCGGGGCCGGGCTCGCCGCGGGCCGGGGACAGGCCTGTGGCTGAGCCTTGCCGACGGGGCTGCCCGGGGAAGGTGGAGGTCGCGCTCCCCTCGGCGGGGCTGGGGTAGGGAGGGAAGGAAGGGGGGTGCAGCGTCGGCGGTAGGGCTCGGCCCGTTCGGCCCGCCTCAGCGCGGCCCGGCCCGGCGTGACGGTGCAGAGCGGAGGGTCAGCGCTGCAGGCGGCCCCCGGAGCGGGCCGAGCAGCACCGGTGAGGAGCGGGACAAGCGGCGGCCGTGGCCCTCCCAGCGTGGCACCGGGGTCTCTCCTTGCGCCCCTCGTGGTCTCGCCGTGCCCTGAGGATGCTCCGGGGCTCGCGCTGCCAGCGCAGCGTGTGCTCCGACTGCAGAAGGGACTTGGCCGGAGAGCGGTCCCTGCCTCAGGCCTGGGAACAGACGCGTCGTGTAGGGGGCTCCTAACAAACCGGCCAGAACTTGAGGTTGGACGGGGCTTGGAGCAGCCTGATCTAGAGGAAGGGGTCCTTGCCCGTGGCAGGGGATTGGAACTAGGTGATCTTTAAGGTCCCTTTCAACCCAAGCCATTCCATGATGATTTATTGGCTTGGGAGTGCTCTTTCTGCCAACTTATAAATTACACTAATGGATTTTATTTTGCTTATTCTAGTTTCGCAACCAGTATGACAATGATGTTACGGTTTGGAGCCCACAGGTAAAATCTTTATAAGCTTGCTAACACACTTCTTCCTAGCTTTTTGGTTTTCTTCCACTCCAGCAGAATTAGTATCACAATAGTGTAGGTTGTGTTCAAGTGCCTAGAGCTTGCTGCAGTCTCCTCCCTCTGGCTTTGTGGGCTGTTGCTTTCTACAAGGCCATTAACACCTCTCTGAGCTTCTGGTGTATGAACTTGAGTGATGCTTAGGTGGGCCATATTATCTCAGAGTACTTAAGGCTGTTGTTTTCTGAATGTACCTGTGAGGTACAAAATAGATGCTATCATTGTTGGGGCTTGGAACTAGATGATCTTTAAAGGTCCCTTCCAATTCAGACCATTCTGTGATTCTATGATCGATTTACAGACCTATAATGAAAAGTTAAGATATGAAAAAGCATGACACTGAGCTTAAATCTCCCCAATGTTAAGCTACTGCGAGGTCATTCTCTCTTTTTTTCACTAGCTAATATTGGAAAGGAACTATTTGGTTTACAGTTGAGAAGAACTAATTTTTTTTAAGAGCTTTACTGTATTCAGATTTTTCAGAATAAAAATTATCTGTGAGGGTTGTTTTTTTTTTCAGAGTATCTCTGGTTTTATGCACTATTACACATTTTTAATTGGCTTACAATAAGCCCCTGTTTGAATGACTGTACTTACGTGGCAGTCTGAAATGTGGAGTCTGAGATATGATTTTGTAGTATGAATTCACAGATCTTAATTTTTCATAATTGAAATGGTTAAAAAACACCTGCTGAGTAAGTTCCATGTATAAAGCTTATAATTGTAATGTTGAGAGCTAGAACGTGTAAGCGGTTAAATGCCATTTTGTAATGCAGTTAACACTGTGCTTCAGGTATGAAATCTGTGCAGCTGTGTTTCCCATGTTGTGGAATGTCAGGGAGGCTTCACACTATCTCTAAGGTTATATTGAGATATACTCCTAAATTGGAAATGTTATTACTGCCGAACCAGTTTTTTATTGCGTATTGCTATTAAAATATGTAGGTGTGTTCTGAAACTCGCATAGGTTGTGTTGACTTCCAAATAAATATTCCAAAGATTTAAGAGCAAGTGTCAGTTCAGGTGTTTAATAGCCTCCTCTTTTGGTATGGACATTTTAAGATAGGATACTAATGGAAAACCAGAGTCTTGAAAATTGACTTGTTTCTAGTGATGGCAAAACTAAAGCTTTATTTTAAATGCAAATAGTAAATTGTATTATTGTAAAGTTAATATCACTTTAGTTTGTGGGTTTGTATTAATACTGAAAATCACGGTCATGTAGTAGTATTGTTTAAAGATACATTTTCAACGTATGTTGTAACAGAGCATGTTTCCTACTTTCCATCCTATATGAAGACATCTTATATGAAGACATTCCTTGAATGTTGGAATGTTCTTTAGTCAATACCATGGTGGCTGTAGATGGCTTTGAACTGGTTTATCCTTCTTAACGATGGTGTTTCTCTGGCAGATTCTATATCAGAAACTTTTATTTTTTTCTAAATCTATCTTTAAAACTTTAAAAATTACTTTTAAAACTAACATTCTCTTAACACCTTAAGTAGATATTATGAAGTCATCAACTTTTTTTTTTTATAAATTGCCTTGAAAATTTGTGTAGTGCTGATATCTTTTGTAAAAAAAAAAAAAATTCAAAATTGCTGCTGTTCTGCAATTACTGCTCCATACTGTCCTGTAGGTGAAGCAGTGATATGATACTGCAATAATTCTTAATACAGGAGCAAGGAATAATCACATACTATTGGGAGAGGTTTTAAAATATTGTTATAAAGAAAAGGGAATAAGAGATTAAAGGCTAGAAGGGAGTTTGCACCTTTACAGCCTTGCAAGTTGTTCATGAAAGTTGATAAATAGATGTTGGACAGTGTTCCATGCTGCTGGACAGTATTCGCAGTGATTCCATACTGCTCTTGGGCAGGAAATATCATATGTTACTGAAATTCCATTTATAACTTACGGATGAAATGGGATGGTAAGGTATTTTAAACATCTAGCGGACTTTGCATTTCTCTGGAGAAATTAAGTGAAAAGCCTTGTACCAAAAAAAACCCCAGCAAGCTAATAGAAACTGATTTCCTGTAATCTCCAATACATTTCAGTATAGGAACTCCATCACAACTGGTGGGATGCAACTGTGTGCTGTGGTCAGTAATTCTAGTACTTGCACGTCAGCAGTGAACATGCTGACTATTTGACATAGGCTGGCCAACTGGAGTGCAGAACATGGGCTGTGTTGCCCTCAGTTGTTGCATTAAAATGACATTGTCTGATTTTCTTCCAAAGCTCTTGGCTGCCTATTCAGAACTTGTGGGGACTTACTTGTCTTCGAGACCTCTACTCCTCTTTCAGACTTTACTGCAGTTGACTTATAACTTGTTCAGAAGTTATTAGGGAATGGATAGTGAGACACAGCAATTGCATAAGACTTGTTTCTTCATTAAACTCGATTAAAAGTTAAGCATCCAACTTCAGCTGGAAGGTCTGTCTTTGAATCACACTGGGTCAATCACTGATTCCTCTGAAGACAGTGACGGAAGTCTTATAATGACAAGATTTTTTGCTCTTTGTTTTTAATTTGCCTATTTCTTTGTATGCAGTAGTGAGTGGCTTAGAGATGGCCAGATTTTTGGCAGTTAATGGTGAGATGTTTGTGGAAGTTAACTGAGGAAGTCTGTTTTGGGTTTAAACTGTTATGCAGTAAATTGGGTGGAGGAATTAAACGTTTGAAAACCAAAAACTGTTAAAACTTGATTCAGATTGTTAATTTTAGAATGATTACTTTTGATTTTATTCTCTAGGGCCGAATTCATCAAATAGAATATGCCATGGAAGCTGTGAAACAAGGCTCAGCTACTGTGGGGCTGAAGTCGAAGACGCATGCTGTCCTGGTTGCTCTCAAGGTAACTTCAAACCTGTGTTCTCAGGACAGTGATATTAATAGAAAAGTTTTGATTTGGCAGATCTGTGTTGCTCAGTCTGAACTCTTACGTGAATGCAATCAATCCCAGCTTCCTTGTGCTTGTGTATTGGTATTGGACTATAAATATTTTCAGTGCCTATGTAAAGCAGATTTTCATAAAATTTTGAAGGAAGGGAGTGAAAGATTTTTCTTCTCTATAAAAGATGTGTTGCTCTTCTTTCATTTTTTTTTTTCATTAGTTATTAAGTGGTTAAACTATTTATTTTCCCAAGGCTTGAGTGTCTGTTGTTTCTTTTGTTCTGACAGTTTCCTGCTGAAGTGGAAATAGGTTTCTGTTGCAGGTTTATAAATTTGTTTGTTTTATTGTTTCATGATCATATGCAGTTCTTGCTGTAAACGTTAGCAGATTTCTCCACAGTGCTTGGCAAACTGTTCAGTCTGCCACATTGCTTTCTCCTTTTATGCATAGAGAGCACAGTCTGAGCTCGCAGCTCATCAGAAAAAAATCCTGTATGTTGACAACCATATTGGTATCTCAATTGCTGGACTTACTGCTGATGCAAGACTCTTGTGGTGAGTATCTTAGTTGTTGACATACATGGTTCTGCAATAATGAGTGAAAGTTCATTTGTAGACTATTGCAAATGAAATTTTCTGGTCAGCTAAGGATTAGTATTGAATTGCTGCTCTGTTGTACTATGCCAAAGACCTCAGCATGAAATTCTGGCAGATGTTTAACTAGTTGGCAGAAATCTCACTTGTTTGGCCCAAAATTTTGCTCTTTGGTTTTGTTACTAGTACGACAGTCCTGTCTGGTTTCCTCAGTGCGATGGTTTCCAAGCAGTCTGAGAAAGTACATCACTTAGATCCCACTAGCAGCTGCTTCTGAGTATGTACATTTAAGAAAGTTATTAAAAAGGTACACTGCTGCATGTCTCAGTTTCAGAGGGGCTTGCTTTTTACCTGCTGCCCATATAGTTTCATCAAATGAGGTAAATGTACACAGAAGGAGGAATGTTCCTCAGTTTGATAGGAAAGGGCATAGAAGAAATTTCTGAAATAAATGTAAATTGCTGTAGCATTACAAAGAAGTGTTACCATTTCACTGTGGCCTTTTTCCAGGCGGTGTCTGTTGCCTGTGTGAACTTCTACCTTCTTTGCATTTGTATGGCTGAAATACAATAATACTCCTTCAAACCTGTGGTCAACTTTAAATAACAGTGATAGGTCATGATGAAATGAAATTATGGAATGCCTTTGACCCTTTTTCTCAAGGAGCAGAGTTGAAACAAAAATGCTTATATTAAGAGACAAGTATTGAGACAAAAACTCATTGTGATTTGATCTCGGCATTGGTTTGATTTTCTTCCCCCCCCCCTTTTTTTTTCTTTTTTCCTCTTAGCAATTTCATGCGTCAGGAATGTCTGGATTCTAGATTTGTGTTTGATAGACCTCTGCCAGTTTCTCGCCTAGTGTCACTAATTGGAAGCAGTATCCTTTTTTTATACTTGTATCACTTTTATGGCTTTTTACTTGTTCATACATGTTCATAAAATTATTTTCCTATATCCCAGCTTAAAAGTCAATTTAAATTAAAAGAGTTAACTCAAAATTATTTTTTCTTTATTCACATAGCTTGTGTATTCTTTCAGAGAATATCCCATAATGTGCACTGAACTGATAGAGAAGCAATAAAGTGCTATGCAGCATTTAACATGGCACTGTTTTTAATTGTTATACAGCACCGTGCCTTTGGAGGTGGGGGAGAAGAGGTGACTGCTCCATCCAAAATAGGATAATTTACTGGATTGTAGTTGCTCACTGGGATACACATATATATATATACGCACAATACATACACGTGTATATGCACACACATATATATACACATATATATATGGTTTTTTATCCTATGGCAACTTCTGTTTCTCCATGGAACACAGCTGAGGCCTTGTATTCTGATGTCAGGTGCCTAGAAAATGCTCAAAGAGTTAAGAAATTAAATGAGGCTGTGCAGCACTAGGTGAGGTGTTTGTATTATTTGGTTTAATGCACCACTGAATTATTTCAGAAAAGCTAATTGCTAAATTTGTTCTGATGGAAAAAAAATTGGTATTCCAGTACATTACGAGATCTGGGGGTATTTTTGAACATAGTCTTCACTCCTCAGGAAGGTTTGCTGAGGCTGTGTAATGGTTTTGGTGTAACTTTGCTTGGCTTAGAAAAATGGGTAATTAGCATGGTTTTTTGAGATTGTTTCCTTAGCTTTCTTAAGAAACCCAGATACCAACGCAGCGTTATGGCAGGAGACCGTATGGAGTAGGACTGCTCATTGCAGGTTATGATGTAAGTAAGTTTCAGTAGTTACTACTGATCTAGAAGAAAATGTGCTTAATGCAATTCTGTACAACAAATACATGTTAAGAGGGGAAGATGGAAGAGGCAGACTTGTCAAAATTCTCAGAATAAGTTCTGTATCTTGACCTAAAATACAACTTTCAAAAATGCTTCTGAATAGCTAATTCTGCCTACACTTATGAAGTGTACATTTGCAAAAATGAACAACTCTTTACTGCAAAACTTAGATTTGTGTTTTAAGGGATCAAAGTGTTGATCCCACAATTATAGTAATTATTTTACTATTCATTATGAAGATTTGTGAACTATTATTTTAAATGTTTTCAATAAAAAAACATATGTGGAAATCATTGCTGTCCTCTATCTTACTTGTTTAGCAACAGCAGTTTGCTTAATGCAGCACACACAGAGTCTCTGACCTCAAGAATTTTGACATGAGGAAAGTTGAAGGAAATTGTCATCTTGCCTGAAATCTTGCATGGGATGTTTAAGCAGGTTTTTAGTTCTGTGCAGATATGGAATGTGTGTGAAATACTTGCTGCAAGCCACGAAGTAGAAAGCATACATAAACGTAGTACTGTTTAAGGAATGGAGAAAGAAACACTTCTAGTGCCAGCTATCCTGCCCACATAAAAAACTGCATTTTAATGAACAAAGTGAATGAAAGAATTTTTTTAATTCTTTTTTTCTTTTTAGATTACTGCTTTTTTTCAGTAGTTTTGAAGGAACTGCATAAGAACAGTGATATGATAAGCAATATAAAATACATTTATGTGCATACATATAAGCTGTGTGATATACCATGAAGGAAAACTGTTCTAGAAAATATCATGTGTTCCAGCACCAGACTTGGTGTGAATGTATACATTTGTTTTACATTCTGTGTGTTGGTTTTCTTTCTGTCTTTGTAGGATATGGGTCCTCATATCTTCCAGACTTGTCCCTCTGCAAACTATTTTGACTGCAAAGCAATGTCTATTGGTGCTCGTTCACAATCGGCACGAACTTACTTGGAAAGGCACATGACTGAATTTACTGACTGTGAGTAGTGAAACCCAGTTTATCTAATGGTATTCATCAATTATGCAGTTTGTTTTCTACTACTGCTCCATTCTTTCGCATTCTGGCAGCCAAATTTTGGCATAAGCGTAAAATCTGCATGAAGACAAAATTGTAGAAGAAATCATAGAATCGCTAGGGTTGGAAAGGACCTTAAGATCATCCAACCCCTATGCCATAAGCAAGGACACCCCACACTAAACCATGTCTCCCAAGGCTTCGTCCAACCTGGCCTTGAACACTGCCAGAGATGGAGCACTCACAACTTCCTCGGGCAACCCATTCCAGTGCAAATGTTACAAATCTTCATGTCTTAACTTCTGAGTGCTTATTACATCTAATAAAAAGAGAAGTTTTGCTCAGGAAAGCAGAGAAAAAAACAAACCTAAAAGGCCTCTGCCCTGTTTAACCCAGGGAAAGGACAATTCTGTCCATATCAGAGCAGGGATAGTATGTCAGGGAAGTTATTTAAGTGGTGCATTGAAAAAGGTGTATTTATTTTTGCATGAAATAGTGATGAGGAGGCTATTGAATAGCTGATTGGGTTAAAAAACCCCAACTTGATTATCACTGATTGCACTGGTGGCAAGGCAGATGCCAAAACTAGATGCATTCAACCTCAAGTTTAGGGAAGGGCTTGTTTCTCGAGATACACCTATTGTCCTAGGTTCAGCTGTAGCAGTCATTTTTTCTCCTTCTTAGTAGCTGGTGCAGTGCTGCCTACACCTATCAAACCAACTCTGTGCTCAGTACCAGAAAGGAGAGGAGCTCTGGAAGTCAAGTTAGCCAAGCTGATTTTCTAGTTATCAATTAGGAATGCAAAGAAGGGAAAATGAGTGCCTAGAGATAATGGCATATAGTTCGTAAATATCTTTCTGGTTTCATTTGAAGGCAATCTAAATGAGCTAGTTAAACATGGACTGCGTGCCCTGAGAGAGACTCTTCCTGCTGAACAGGATCTGACTACCAAGGTAAAAACTAGGTTTTCTCATCAAGAAATTTTACTGCTACTGTTACTAGAAATAACTGTAACAAAATTAATGTGAAATATGACTGGCACTGAAATTTGGAAGCTGAATACTGGTAGATAATTTCATGTCACCAGTTAATCTACAGTGTCCTTACTTATCTTAGATTTAAGTTTCCTATCAAAAGTGATACTGCCTCTAAGACCTTGCTTCCCTGATGGCTTTGTTATTTTAAACCTTGATCAATGTTTAAGACACATCATATACAACTAGAATCACAACTTGGCATTGTAAGCACAGTCACAGTAATTCATCTGGGATGTGGGGGAAGGTAATGCACAAACAGTTGATTGAATATCCAGCATCAAAAGTTGCAGAAACTTCTGACAATAAAGTAACTGTCAAACAAGAAAATTCTAAGAGTATCCATTAGTTGGTATTTTGCTTGTGGCTGATCTGCCCTTTTCCATGTTTATCTTTTGTTATTCTTAGCCCTCCTTGTTTTTAAGAACTCTTAAGATAATGAAAATCCAAAATAAGACTAAAATAGTTGAGTCTGAAAAATCATGTATCTGATTAAAAAGAAAAAAAGAAAGAAATCAGAAGCCTTAAAAAGTGGTTTTCATTGCAAGATTTTGAAACATTATAGCTTTTGTAGGGTATAAATCTGCCTTCCTTTCCTTTCCTAGTAAAATCTGCCGAAAAGGGAGTTTCTGGATTTTTTTTTCCCTTGACACAGAGAGCACACTGAGTCTCTCTGTCATGGGAGGAAACTTTTCATGTGTTTCACAATTGTAAAGCCAGAGTTTATTTGCAGAAGACTGCTTCACATTTCTTCTAAAACTTTGCTTGACAGAATGTTTCTATTGGAATTGTTGGCAAAGACATGGAGTTCACCATCTATGACGATGATGATGTAGCACCATTCCTAGAAGGTCTTGAGGAGAGGCCACAGAGAAAGGTGTGTGATTTAGATAAATAGACTTTGTTGAAAGCATTTTGTGGTATATGACCTATCACATTTGTGTTTACAACATTTAACTCTACTACTCTAGTAGTTTTAGGAATGGGAGTTTTTAATTTGAAGTTACTATATGAAAACCATATAACCTCGGTTATTATATGACAATCATATAACCTTAGTTGGAAACTAAGATGCTTATTAAATCAGTATACGCTGAACTGGCACCATGCTGTTCCAATGTTGTCTTTGCTCATCTTTGATCAAGTACAAGTTTTCACTATTTTTCAGAGAAGTGGCTTTGTATGTTGCATGGCTGTAGCAAGATGCTCTGTCCTGTGGGGTGTTTAATTTGGGTATTGCTACTTTGTAAGCTATTTGCGGACATGAGCTGCATTTGCCACTGGTGGTGCTCAAAGCAGGGTAAAGCTGATTTATTTCTAAAGTGTTATCTTCTGCCTTCCTAAAATACTTATTTTTCCTCTCTTCAAGCCTGCTCCACTTGCTGATGAACTTGCAGAAAAGGCAGAGGAGCCGATGGAGCACTAGTTGGTGGATGATTTCCTCTGTATCAATGTATGTCCAATTATACAGGAAAGTTTATCCGTTTGCTGGTAACTTTATCCTCACCTATTTCTGCCCATACATTCTGAGGATTACTCTTCAAAAAAGAAAGAAACAAACCCACCTATCCTTTAAAGGTAGACAGGAGGTCATAATTGGGTGTTTCACAAGAAAGTTGTAATCTTTTCTAAATAGTACATGAAACTGTTTTTTAATAAAAAGCATACTGTCTTAAACTTGTAAGGACAAGTGGAAATAAATTGCTTTCTTGGAATCTGCTGTGGGTTTGGTTTCTTTTTTAATCTGAACAAACAAATATTCAAATTACTCTGTCATATCAAGGTGTCATCATGTGTTTGATCATTTGTCAGAGTGAGCATTTACTTACTGTGTATAAATATGGTGCTTTGTTGAACTGAGAGGACTTTAAAGTGCCTACGGAACTACACAATGGTCATGGAACAGCTAGGATGCAGCATGCTTCCCCATGTGGTCATGTCCTTGTCTCAAACTCCACTTGAAAAGACACTTCTGGAGATGGGTGTTTACTAGAAATGTTGCAGGCTGAAGGAGCTGAAAGCTGCCAACCAGCTTGTGTTTGGGTTTTTTGAGTTCTCTGCTTGAGTAAACCCCAGCCTGTTTGCAGCTGAATATCACTTGGTTTTTTAGAGCCATCAGCCAGGTGTCAGTAAGAAGGGGGCTTCTACCTCACTGATGGCCTAAACTGGAGTAAGGAGGGAAGCACCCAAAATGCCTATCACAGGTTCCCTGACCTGCGGAGCCCCTGCAGTGCTGTGGAATAAGCCAACTTCCCTCAGCGTGTTCTGCATGGTCTGACTGAGGGGCACCTGCTGCCTGCTGGGATTCAGATTTGAGACTACCAGTGGCTTCTTTAGGGACAGCTGCCAGGGAAGCTCAGTGAGCTGGTGCTTCCAAAGTGCAAAATGGGTGTGAGGCTGTATTTTAAGCAAAAAAGAGTTCAGTTTGTTTGTTTTTTTTTCTCCAGTTTCCACGTTGGTTCATCCTGGTTTAGTTATTCTCACTCACAAACACATTGAAAAGGGTAAACAAGTTTTTGGGGTGGATGTGCACAGGAGCTCGATCACCTGCTCAATGTACTGTATAAAAACACAAACCAAAACAAAAACCCCCAGTGAAAGCATGAAACCCAAAAGCCTAACGCTCACACCTTGTATTTCTTAATAAAGCACAGTGCTCTTTTGAACGGGCTTTAAAACAGGCTGTGGATTTGGGTTTAAGCATTAGATATTATTACTTTCCCCTTTTACATTTTTCCGCTGTTATTTTTCTATTTGTTTCTCTATTATTTTGCTATTTATTTTCCCCTTATTATTTTTATTTTTCCCCATTAGTGAAAACAGCTGAACTATTACTTTTCTCCGCGTTTATTCCCCCCATTTATCTGTATTTCTTCGTCCATCCCTCTGTGTGTGCGTTACTCGCATCCCTCGGATGCCCGTTCCCACCCGCCTTCCTCCCCGCGCGCGGGAAAATCCCGCCCTGCCGCAGCGCCAACGTAACCGTGACGTCAGAGGCGGGAAGCCCCGCCTCCCGCCTTCGTGGCGGTTCAGCGGCCACCTCCTACTCACCCGCACGGGGCCGAGGGGGGGGGGGGGGGGGGGGGGGGGGGGGGGGGGGGGGGGGGGGGGGGGGGGGGGGGGGGGGGGGGGGGGGGGG
>JBCJKH010038292.1:0-18776 GCA_039877255.1 Loriculus beryllinus | reverse complement strand
AGGAACTTCACCTGACTGCCATGATTTTTCAAATATGATGGCCAGTGGCTTAGCAACTTCATTCGCCAGCTCCTTCAAGATTCGCGGGTGGATTTCGTCAGGTCCCGTGGACTGGTGCATGTTTAGGTTTTTAAGATGGTCTCGAACCAGATCCTCTCCTACAGTGCGCCCAAGGTCTTCATTCTCACAGTCCCTGCCTCTGCCTTCCAAGACTTGGGTGTTGTGGGTAAAGCCTTTGCCATTGAAGACCGAGGCAAAGAAGTCATTCAGAACCTCAGCCTTCTCCAAATCATTCGTAGCCAGTTCTGATAGTTTCTGGAGTGGGCCTATGTTGTCCCTGGTCTGTCTTTTATTTGCATTGTACCTATAGAATCTCATCCTGATATCTTTCACATCCTTCGCCAAATTTAATTCTAACTGGTCCTTAGCTTTCCTAACCTTATCGCTTGCTCCCCAGACAACATCCCTGTATTCTTCTCAGGCCACCTGTCCTTGTTTCCACCTTTTATAAGCCTCTTTTTTCCCTCGAAGTTTCCACAGCAGCTCCTTCTCCATCCAAGGAGGTCTCCTGCCCCTCCTGCTGCACATCCTTCTGGTTGGGATGAAACATTCCTGAGCTTGTCGCAGGTGATCCTTGAATATCATCCAGCGGTTTTGGGACCTCTGCCCTCTAGGGCTATATCTCATGGAATCTTACTAAGCAGGTTCCTGAACAGGCCAACGTCTGCTCTTTTGAAGTGCAGAGCAGTGAGCTTGCTGCATGCTCTTCTCACTGTCCCAAGGATCGAACTCAACCATCTCATGATCACTACAACCAAGGCTGCCCCGGAGCATCACATTTCCAACGAGCCCTTCCCTGTTGGTGAGCACGAGGTCAAGCATGGCACCTCTCCTTGTCAGCTCCTCTGTTACTTGCAGAAGGAAGTTGTCTTCCACACAATCGAGGAACCTCCTGGGTTGCTTGTGCCAGGCCGTACCATCGCTCCAACAGATATTAGGATGGTTGGAGTCCCCCCTGTGGACAAGGGCCTGCGAGTGTGAGGCTGTTCCTATCTGTCTACAGAGTGCTTCATCCAGAGTTTCCTCTTGATCAGGCGGTCTGTAACAGATCCCCACAGTAATGTCCTCCATATCTGTTCTCCCTTTAACCGTGATCCACAAACACTCTTATTGACTGCCCACCTGTCCCCAGACAGAGTTCCATACTCTCCAGCCTATCATTAACATAAACAGCTACTCCAATATAAATATCATGATTTAGTCAAAACCCTAGCACCGGAGTTACCCTCATCAACTTTGAAACCTTGCTAATTTGTCTGATTCTCACAACTACTACGCAAAAAGACTACTGTGTGACTAATACAGTGAAATCCAAAGGTTTTCCCTAAGCAGGCCAAAAGAGGGAACAGAGAATATAAATGCCGGTGTACTTGCGTGCATGTGGGTGCATGCATAATTGGTCTCCTTTCTTACATTTTTTGGCAAACACCAGGAAAAAACTGACAACTTTGGAAGCAAACTGAAATTTTATCCATACAAGTAACACTGTCCCATGGAAATCCATCAGTTTCAACAGTTAACTCAGTGAACTGAAGAGCTGGAACTAATTTTCATTTTTTGCCTGTGCTTTCAGTTTAACGTACCCAGCTTACAAAAAGTTTTGGTCTGCTATTTAATAGCATAAAAACTCCTAACCTTCTATTGACTAATCAACAGAAGAAATACTGGAAGTGAATGTAACCAGTCAGTATGAAATCTTCAAAGGAAGCAAACTGAAAAAGCAGAAAAAATCTAGTACTTCTCTCATCTATTAAAACCAAAATAACATTCCCTAAAACTGTATTAGGTTAGAGACTAAGAAATAAGATTAACTTGAATTAATACACAAATCTGAAAGCAAGAAAAATCTCTGAAGGGAAATATCTGTTTGAATACCTTGAAACATTAGAAGTTTATATTGCAAGCCAAATTCAGGATTAGAAAATGCTTGAGAAATATAATGGCTGAGGCTACAATGCAGCATAGCATAAATTAATCCACAGTGTCAGGAATTTGGAAAAGGGCTCATCTGTTGCCAATTTGTCCTGCTCACAATAATTCTAGGGGTCTGCTTTTGTTTTGTAGAGCTGAGTGGTGGCAATAAATAAACAGCCTGAGAGGTGGGAATACCTAAGCATTTGGTGTTAAGCCTTGTCAAAGATGGTATACAGAATTAGATCCACTTCTCATCTATCTTGATATAGTAATTCCCATGCACAACAGCAATCTGAAGTACTGTTAGCATAAAAGCAAAGAAGCTTGTCTTCAAAGAACTATTTTGCACGTAACTACAGTGAGTAACAGTCTCATGCTCACAGTGGACTTTGTAGGCATTTATTTTAAGCCAACATGTGGCCCTCCCTTACCTGAGCATTTCACACTTCATTCAAAAATTCCACTGGACTTGCAAACAAAGAATATAAGACCTGCAAGTCTTTTGCTACTTCATTATCACTGCAATATCCTAACTGTTGCCAGACTAAAATAATTTACTTATTAGACCTGTAAAAAGCTTTGATTAATGTAAATTACACAATGACAAGATAAGTAACTAGTTAAATTCTCAGGTTTCACTTATAGAAAGCAGTCCTGATTACTGGTAAGAAGTGTGACAAACAGTTTACAAACATACCAAACAGTAAACCTGACAGTATTGTTCCCAAGGAAAAGGGAAAGGTCTTCTGTCATCTGCTCCTGACTCTTCTTATTGGCCACCATAACCATAATATAATCAGGGAGCTCTTCATCTAGTAGAAAGAGAAATATGTTGATTTAAAGTATAAAAAGTCATATTCCTGGGCTGGAAAGGACCTTAAGATCATCTAGTTCCAACCCCCCCTGCCATGGGCAGTGATGCCTCACACTAGACCATGTCACCCAAAGCTCCGTCCAACCTGGCCTTGAACACTGATAGGGATGGAGCATTTACCACTTCCTTGAGCAACCTGTTTCAGTCTTCATATCTCTTTCCTCACAACCCAAAAGAAAATCTCACCTTGCCTCTAAGATTCAGCTACATATGTTACATCAACATTACCTTAAGGTATGTCTTGGTCTTCCCCTTAACAGTCAGGCTATTGCATTTTGCAGATTTGTCCTACATAATATTTCTGACATGGCCTTTTCATCTCCCAAACGCTTAGCGTACCTCTGTCTTACAGTAATATCCTTTCTCCCAATATTGACAAATGTCTCACCCTGAATTCAAAAGACAGTTGAAAAGATGCCTAAGGAGGACTGACTCCATCTCAGAGCAGTCACAGGTAACTGCAGCTATATTTGCAAGGATCTTGCTTTATATTATGTTTCTACTTGTGTTTTAAAGAAATGTCCTTAAATACTCAGACACATAGCACTTCAGATAATTCATCTGATGCTTAAGGCTTCTGTATACAGTAACACAAGTAATAACAAGTATACATGCTGTTGCATTAACTAGCTGGTTGCTTCCTATATAACAACAATGAACCTAAAGAAGACTGCTAAACATGTGATAAAACTTACCCACATAAGCCCCCAGCTCCTGCAACTTTCCTTTTATAGCACCCTAAAGAAAATAATAAAACAGCATTTAAGGGATGGAGAAAAAAACCAAACTGTTAACTTCAAAACTTAGCAGTTTTTCTCATTAACTGTTTGAACACGTTGGTTTCACATGTTACTTTTCCTGTTCTCCACTGCTTGTGATTATAGATGTTTTAGCAGTGAGTGACTGATGGCAGAATAGTGAGAACTGCCAGGAATCTCACACTCCCTACAATATTTCCCATATACCAGTTCCTGGTGCTACCAGAGAACCTCCGAGTCCCAGCTGTCCTTTTTTAAGCACAGACCAGACGGGCTCGTAAGGTGCAAAGAAAACGAATCCCGTATGGTTCGATAAAATGTCATTCTCGGCTCAGCAAGAAAAAAACACCTGCCAGGATGTTCAACCTGCAATTGCTGAGGAGGAGCAACTGACAAGACCTGGGCTAACGGGGTCTTATATACCAGGGTGGAGGGCTACGGCTGGTCCTTTTACCGGTAAGCCGCCGCTTCCGGGCAGCTGCAGAGCGGGAGCTACAGCTCCGAGAAAGAGACAGCAGCTGCCCTCCGAGGTACGAGTCCGCCTCTGCCTCCCAAAACAGTTCTCCTGGACGTGCCCCGAGGCCGAAGGCTGCCCTTGGCCGGGAGCTGGCGGTAACCCCGGCCCAGCCGGGGATTCACGCCGCCGTTTCCTCCCGCCGGAGGAAGAGGGCCCGGTGCTGCACACTCCGCACCGCGCCCGCCGCCTCCGAGCCTCAGCTACCGGCCTGGCCTGCCGCACGGAAGCGGGGTCAGGCTCTTGCCGCGAACGGAAAGCGAACGCCTTGTCTGCTTCTTTCTCACCCGGATCTTGCGGCTGATCTCGGTGCCGATCTCCATGGTCGCGCCGATCCGATCCTTTCCGTCGTGCCGTATCCCCTCCTACCGCGGCCTCCAGGCTCCGCTCCCGCCGCAGGCCGCGCCAGCTCCGGAGCGCCACGCCAGAGAGTACACGGCCTCCACCTGCGGCGCCCCCTTTCGGGCCGCGCCGGTGCCTCCCCGCCGCCGCCTCCTCTACTGCGGGAGGGCGAGTGGCGTCCCGGGGGCCAGCAGGCACCAAGGTGGAGGCGGAAGGTCCCCGGGATCACTCAGAACGCCCCTCAGCAATCCCTGCCGGCTCCTCTCGTCCCTCCTTGCCGCCCTAGCCAACTGCCCGGTGTTGGAGGCCCGCACCGACCTCTGCCCCTTTAACCTAATGCTGCCTGTGCCCAGTAGGCTTCGGCATGCCCGGCTCGCATGTCCGGTCAGAGTACCGGAGTACCGGTGTACCTCCGCAGCCACGGCCGCGGGGATTACAGGGACGCGCAGCCCCAACTGAGAGGCCGCCCTGGGCCGTCTGTCAGCGCGCTCCCCGCTTGTCAAGCATTGGGCAGCCAGGAATCACTGTGAAGTCTGGCCCGAGGGTAAAGGAAATATTTGTATCTTATAGCGTATTTCTAAGTAGCTGTGGATCAGAGGGTCTACTCTTAATCATTCGAGTGCAACATTGAGCTTTTTTAAAGTTGCCTCTTTCTTCATTCCTGGTTTTTATAAAACTGGTTTATAAAATCCTACCACATGGTTTACCCTAAGTATGAATACTGCAAGATTAACTGTAAAGTTACTTTTAATATTAATGCTTTTTCTGAAAAAGTACAAAAATTAAAGGTTTAATTTTCTATTTAAATTTCTATTAAAAAAAATAAAACATTTTACAGTGCCTTACAAGTAAAAATAAATCTTGCAGATATGAAATTTCAGGCTTCAAGCATGTAATAGACATATTGTATGCTTATTTTTCTAGCACCATGCATTCTCCCCATTGATACATAAGGATGCATAAAGACCCAGCTTTCTCTCTTTTTTTTTTTTTTTCACAAATAAGAAATGGAATGATGAAAAACCGCTTCAGACACAGAGCCAAAGCATGTAAGTGATGAATAAAATGAAATTCATTCTATTCTTAAAGCTGTTCAGAGGACAGCTTTAAGAGTCTCATGTAGAATCAGAGGTAGTCTGACTTTTCAGTTTATGTCAATTTTGCATGGCTAGTGAGTAAATGGAGGTATTTTTACATGACTTTTTCATTGTTTCAGCACCCTGGGAATACTCCTTTAACTCATAGTTTCTGGATTATCCTGCCTGTGTGTTTACCACAAATGGATAACTCCACGCTAGGCTGAAGAGTATATACATGCAGACCGCTTTTCTGCCTGGAGGGTGGCTGATTCTGCTTCCAGTTTGGCCCACTGCCAGCCTTCCATCTAATTATTGGTCAGTGCAAAGATCTGATCCTGGAGAGAGTTCCCAGAATGGGAACAAGATGGAAACTTGCGTCAGCGTTCACCCTGTTGGCTGATGCACTCAACTACAATCACCTACTTGGACCAGGATGCAAAAAAAAAAATGAAAACTGGCCCCAGAAGGGAAGACGTCAGTAAGAATCAAAATAGGTTTATCCCTGTTCTACTGTGGGCAGGCAGTATTCAACCCAACAGGCAGAAACTTTTCTTTGTACTTCCAGAGCAAGGGCTGCAACATTCAGCTGTTGGATATTAATTTTTCCTCCTGTAGTCTTCAACAAGACAGTAAAAGGTACTGCAAAAGACACAGGTTTTTCTACCCATGCATGTCATGAGTGTTGATCAGAGGCTAAAGGGGAGAGGCAGAAGCACAGAGAGGCTGTCACTGTCTGTCTTTTTGATTATCTCTTTATCAGAGTTCACCACATGTTAATGGACACCTTCATCTCTTTGTCCTTTTTATTGCAGTTGATAGTTAGTGCAAAGCAGGTAATAGAGCAATGATGAGGTAAAAAGTTAGGTAGGGCAAAATGGAATAAGTGCAGAAACTTACAAAATCAGGATACAAACTGGGGTAATAGGAAGCAGAAGAGAAAAAAAATAATTTGGGGATAGAGGTTTGGTCAGCTTCAAAAGGAGAAAATGTAGGCAGCGAAGGAGCACATTGACAATGTCTCTTTTAAGATGAGGTGTTGTTTTCAATGTAAATGCAAGGAAAGAAAATGCAGCAAGGACTAACTGTGGAAAGTAAGAAAACTCCAAGGAATGCAACTTCTAGGCAGGGAATCAGGCAGGAAATGGGTGTGATCTTGGTTTAGAGTAGGAAATGTGACAGATAAAGAGAACTGAGACCTTGTTTCCAGTATGGATTGTTTAGAAATAGGAGGGGCTGCCTCTTTTACTCTGAATTTTCATGGCTTGGATTTGTCATTTATGGTACTGCATTTTTCTCTGGCAAGTAACTGTGTTTCTGGCCTGTAGCAGATACCATGAGAGAAGGATTTTAATTTCATAGTTTATTGTACTCAATATAAAATTCTCTGAATTAGTTATTATTTTGGTTTATGGACTGCTCATAACTATGGCTGATGTGTAGACATGGGGGGAGAGGGGGAAGAGAGGAAGAGAGATTCCCCTGATCTGAGGAAAGACCATTTTTGTCTAAAAGAATTCATTGTAGTACAAAATTACCTACATATTTCAGCTGAGATCAGTGTCCTCCTGAGTAACATGCTATTTGCATAGTAGGTCTGCAGGTTAGACCTGCTCAGACAGTAGCATATTTGTGTGCTTTACATTGCCAAAACACTTTCTATGTTTTACAATTATGAGTCAGCATTCACATACTCGCTTTACCTTCTTCCTCATCCCTGACCCGTTTCAACTTTGTATATACTGTTGCCTGGCTCACAAAATGTGACGAGCTGTAAAATTCCAAACTGCATTCAACTGCTGATTACACACTTGTGTAAACACATACACACAGAGGGCTCCATATTTGTGGCACTGGACTGCAGTCCTTACATGATTGTTAAACGTTAGAAATATTACTTAATTGATATGCATGTAATCCTTGCTAAGACAATTGTTATTAAGGGTATAATTTCTACCAACACCTCTGGGAGTTTTAAGTCCAGACAAGCGATGAAAGATCAGTCTTTAGTCTGCATTTTCTTCCTGTGTATATTACCAACAGCTTAAAATTTGCAAGGACTTATTTTTTTCAGCTGCAGACATAAACGTATGTGCATAGGTCATTTGCTATGGCACACACAGATTAAACCTTGAAAACATTTCCAAGTGGTGTGAAAATAAAACCAACAGAATTTTGATAAGAGATTTGCCTTAATTTGAAAGGCTTAAAATAAATGATCATATGATTAAAAAAAGCAAGGATTGCCTGCTATTTGTTGTAACCCCTATTTCTGTAATGCCCCTGTAGCCAGAGAAGCAGCTGTTCATTGCTGACATTCTCCCTGCCAGGCATTCCAATTCTCTGAGGTAATGGGCTACAAGCATACGGGCCTTTGCTTTAATTCTTTCGGTGTATCCTTCCGCATGGATAGAGCGAGGGGAACGCCTCCAGGAAAAGAAATTAAATGCACACACACAGAGGCACATAGGGACGGGTGATTTGAAAATACCCCCAAGAACGCAGTTTGCGGTCATGCAGCGCAGCGTCACGTGAAGGAGGCTGCCTGAAGAGCTGTCTGGCACAGGTTTATTTTGTTGTAGTATTTTCTTCCACCCCTAGCTCTTTACCCAGTGGAATGATACCCAGAGCAAGTTTTTTGAGACAGGAAGTGAGGAATGTTTTGACTATGAGTTATCTGAGAAGAAGGTGGGTTAGCCGAGATAGCAGCTGTTTTGGCCCAGAGGAGCACAGTAAGTCAGTTCCCGAAGAGTACAGATGAGATGGCTCCGGGAGAAAAAGTCTTGGAGTGCTGTGTGTTTTTTACGGCTGTACGTATGTGAGAGGAGACTTGGTGTCTTTGAATCACTGCACAAGGTAAGGGGAAAACAGCAGGCACAGTAAAAAAAAAATAGAATGTGGTTCTTCCCTTCTTTGTACCCTAAGACTGAAGAGTTTTAAGTATTAACTTTTTAAAAGTAAAGGCTGTGGAATTATGCTTCTGGAGGTAGGGAAGGTTTGAGATAAGTGCTTAATTGCTGCTCTTTCAGCCCAAGAGTCATGTCAAAGATTAACTGGTAAAACAAGTGGAGGGTGAAGTAATCTGATAATTTTTCGCTCCCCAAATATTTCTGAAATAAATATATGTACTTTAAGCATTTGAAATAGTAGGAACCCTTTTTCATTATTATATATTGCAGTTTTATTTTTCATGCTGCCATTCATGCAGGCTGTTTAAAAAACCTTTGTAAAGTAAAATGCTAATTGCTATGGGGGGAGTGGGAGGTGTAGGTAAAGTGGAGTGATAACCACAGCGCTCAGTAACCGTGTGTCAGTGACAGCCATGTTGCTGAAATTCTGATGTAGCTTTTTTGAATCTACATGTTTGTGTTGAATGTACGAAGTTTGGCATTTTTAAGGTGTTGCATGAAAATTCCAGGCTTGCTAAATAAACGCTTGCTAAAAAAAATGTATTGTAGAGTTCATCAATTGGCTTTGTAACTCCTGGCAGTATATAGTTTGTTTCTTTGCAGTAGCTTTATAACAATGCAGGTGTGTCTGAATTTACAGTAATGCAGAAGGCAGATAGCACTGCAGAATGCACAGCTGCTGAATAAAACCAGCACAGCTGTGTTTGCAAGAAGTACACAGGGTTCACAGTAGAAGTTGCTGAATGATTCCTCAGTGTTACTCATCAGACTTGCCCTTGTCCTACGATACTTAATATATGTCAGGAATTTCTGCTTTTAAGTTGGTCTTTTGTGACATGGGGTGGAAGCTAGGTTAAATTTTTTGTGTTATGAACGTGTTTCAGAAGTAATGAAGATTGTCAGGCATGTACTGAGTTAAAATGAAATAATTTAGGATAAATGCTCAGTAGTGCAATAAATGCAAACAACAGATCATAACCTGAAGAGTGCTTCTGGCACATTCTGAAAATTCTGCTCTAAACTTACTTCTTATGCTTCCATTGTGACCTGTCCACATAGCCAAATAACTGAAAGTCTGAGATTGCCTCATGTCAGCATTAGAGAGTTTGGAAACTTCACTGTAAGGTCAGCATCTGATTGGCAATATTTTAACTATTTTTTTTTTTTCCATGCCCTAAGAATACACTTCTAAGGCCCTGATGGGGGCATAAAAGTTTGAAAGTCTTTCATAGTCAGTGGTACTATATAAAAACTGAGATTAAAATAGACTGCACTTCTGGCTGCAGCTTTCAAAAAGCCAAGTGAGCTGTTTCTTTTCATTGCTGTAGCATTGAAGAAAGTGTGTAACTGTGCAAAGAATGTATTGGAGAACAGGCCTTGTGGACGGGAGCTGAGGTCAGTCAGCCAAAAGTTATGCTGTCAGGAATAAACCCAGTGTGAGATTCTCCTGGCAGTGGGCAGGAAACGAAAAGCTTCTGTCTGTTAAGAGCATTCCCTGCAATGCTGCTCTAGGGGAGCAGGATTTGGAGGATCAAAGTGCAGAGTGAGTAATAAAATGAGAGTTCCGTTTGTATCCCTAAGGCTTTCAGGGAAATCTGTTGCTATCAGCTGTTATTTATTCTACAGTTGCACCCAAAAATAAAATAGTTGGTGTTTGGGTCAGGTGTTTTTTTTTTTTTTGTTTTGTTTTGTTTTGTTTTTTTTTTGTTTGTTTTTTTTAATTCAGGTGAGATTTTAAGTGGTATCTGTTGAGAATGGGGATTCTGAAGGATTCGAATAATCTGCTTCCAGATTATTGTAAACGTCTTCAAGAAATATGCTATGGTCATTCTTTGGAGTAGGATAGTACAGATGGCATTGAGGAAAACCACTCTGCCTCCTCTTTTTCCCCACTTTAGGCCTTAAGTGTTTTTCCGCCTCATTTTGTCTGCTGTGCTGCTTATGAGGGATTAGGGAGTCTGATGAGAGCTTTCAACCTAAAGAGTTTGCAGTTGTGTTGAGTAACATTAAATTTCTGTGTCTATAAATGTACAAGTAGCATGAGGCTCTCTGTTTATAGGTGTACCTTTGAGTTTAAAAACAGGTATGCTAGGAGGCTACTTCTTCTGATTCTCCCACTCATGTTATTTTTGTCTAAGAGCCTTCCGAAATCAAATTGCGCCTTTTAAGACGTGGTACTAATGCATACCAGCCTTGAAAACTCACAAAAACAACCCACCACAAACCGTGGCTGGCTGCTTTGCCGTGCTGTACCGTGCAGACGGTGCGGCGCTGCCGCTAGAGGTCCCCGTGCGGAGCCCCCCGCGCCCGCAGCAGCCGTGTGACGGGAAGAAGGGCCGCTCTCCTCAGGCGGGGCCCGCCGTGTGCGGTCAGCGAGGGCCGGGAAGCGGCTGCAAGGGCGCCCGGGGCCTGCTGCCCGGCCCGACCTGGAGCTAGTGGCGCGGCGGGGAGGCTCCCCCCGATTGCTTCCCCTCACCTCATGCGATGGCGGCTTTACCTCAAGTGTGTGAAGCGCTTTCACATCGGTGCCCGGCCTCGCTGTAGAGACCGCTCTGTCCACACGGACTTCCGCAGACCCTCCCTGTGTTTAGTGAATGTTTTTATTTCGCGTTCGCTGCTGAAAACCACCGCTAGTACGAGTGACAGATTTCCTAGGCTGGGGAGCACGCCGTAAGAAAACACCTGAAAGAGAAGCAGAGGGAAACTTTGCCTGTTAAGGAGTTGACAGGAGAGGAGGCGTGGAGGTATTTGCCAAAGGTGGGGAAATGGATGGCTGCTTTTCGACTGGGAATAAGCATGTTTTTCAAGGAAAAATTAGGAAATAAATGGTTCTCAGAATTTACATACTCTCTTTGCAAGGCAAAGCGTAACCTGAAACATCATACAGCAGTTTAACATGAGAAATAATAGTGCAGCTAGCTGTAATGCAGGGCAAATAAGAGGAATTGGGTTTTAATTGTCTGGTAGGAAATAGCTCAGGTGTAAGCTTCAGTGCCTCCCTTCCTGTCTTTCTGTTTTTTTTCCGTAATCACTTGCGGGGCTTGGGTTGGTGTTTAATCCAAGGGGTAGCGGCTGAGGCTGCACGCCTGTCTGCTCTGGAAAACAACCCGGATTTCCAGATCTGCACTTAGAGAAAATGGCTTTATTCAATATTAGAAATAGCTTAGGCAACACGGACTTCGTAGGTGTATTTCATTTAAATACTGAACCAGTTTAGAAATACATATTTTAAGACATTGAGGCCACATTTGATTAAGGCTCATTATTCATCTGGGAGTTGAAAAAAAAAGAATCAACTGGTGTCATTTGTGGAAAAACCAGAAACTCTGGTGCTTATTTCATTATTTGAATGCAAACAGCTCTGCATTTTGGAGAAGTAGACTGACTATTTAGATTTAAAAAAACTATACATGTTAGTTTTCCCATGTTACGATTCGCCTTTCAAACAAACTGTTGTTTCTGATTTTTGTATTTACTCTCTTTCTCTTTTGCCTCTTGCTAGGATTCTAGTGGATGCCCCTTCTACTTGTCTCTGGGTGGAAAACTTGCTTGTCTTTAATGGATGCTGCTGCTGCTGGTTGATCTCTGGAGACTTTACAGCTCCTTGCCTTTTAAGAGGAGATAGCTACTTGCCGCTCTCGAGGTGCTGGTGGTAGTAGCCTTTTATCAGTAACCATCCCTGAGGGAGAAAGAAGATGCCTCTGCCTTTTGGGTTAAAATTGAAGCGAACTCGACGTTACACAGTATCCAGCAAAAGTTGCTTGGTGGCTCGCATCCAGCTGCTCAATAGTGAATTTGTGGAATTCACGTTGTCGGTGGAAAGCACAGGCCAGGAAAGTCTGGAAGCAGTGGCTCAGAGACTGGAATTGCGGGAGGTAAGCAGACTGTTGAGCAAAGGTGTGATTTTTGTCTCTGGTGCTAGATGACCTATGTGATGAATCTTTACCCTTTGGGGCAATGGATTTAGCATCAGTTACCCTGTGTTCCCCTTATTTCTTCATCTTCTGGTCTTGATGGGGACTTGGATTGCTCCAAAACAGTTGCAAAACTTACATTACAGAGCTAGGGAATGCTCAAGGGGAGGACATGTGAGAAGTGGAAGTGAATTGAAGCTTAGAGTGATAAACAACGTGACTGTTTTTTAAATCTGACAATGCTGAAATGCTGTTCAAAAAACCCCCACAAAGCAATGAAAAGAAATATTCTGCCTAAGCAACATGGTTAAGAATTACTGCAAGACTTGAGACAACTTTTAGCTGAGGATATGAAAGGGTGTTTGTGTGCATGTATTTTTTTTTTTCTTTCTTGAGGGATTAGAGCTGTGAAAAGAACCTAAAGTACAAAATGTGATAAGCGTACCAGTGATCAGGTGTTTGTATTACTTTGTTCAAATACCACAAACATGTTTGCAGAAACTGCCTTGGAACAAGCATATGGTCATTTAGCTTGAATGCTGGCCTCATGAGGAAATATGGTTTCCACCAATTGAATCTGTATGAATCTGTGTAACCTTCCCCTGCACAACTCCTTACTTGATATTTTGAAGGTTCCTTTTGCAAGTGAAATTTACTGTTCTGCCACATATTTAGTGATTCTTTATGCATCTGTTTTGAGTGAATTACTTCTAAAATGTTGTGTTGCAAAATGTTGCTTATAAGAATCTACATAGATTACCAACATACCAACCAGTGTCATTGTTTTATAGTTTTGTTAAGCACAGGTGGATTTGATTGCAGTAGTTCAATGCTCTCGATCCTGTGTAAACTGACATTTCCCACTAGAGTCTCAAAAGGTTTAACTCATTTTGTAGTCATTTAACTGTGACAGCATGTGCACTTTTGATGGTCTGTAGGAGGAAAACTTGTAATAAAAGCTTAGTGTTGCTGAAAAACATGCTTTTGTTGTGTTATGTGGTCTGCTATGTAAGTAGTGTTTTGAATATGGGGTTCAAATACAGGATGGAAACGCTACAATTGGTTAACTAAAGTAAGAGTCATCATAAGAATACTTACTGTCTAATAACTATGTTTTTTTTAAATGTTATTATTTTTATTGTCAAGCAACTGCTTGACATTGACATTTCTTGACGCTGGCATTGACATTTCTTGACATTGTCAAGAAATTGCAAGTTTCAACTGCTTGAAACCTTGCTCAAATGTTGCACAAGTAAATCTAGGACTCACTCCTGCAAGTATTTATTACTGCAAACAGCATGGTTACTGTAGGATTTCTAAGTAGAAAATGCTATATGTAGTCAGTTTTCAGATTTTTTTTCCTGTTTGGAAAATAATAAATAAATGAAATAGATTTGAATCTATTAATCTATGTGCTTGTTTTCAGTGCCAATATGCATTCTTGTGGATTCTGCAAGTATTTTCTTTTAGTGTATAGTTATTTTGGAAAAAATGCAATGTTGTACAATGGTCCGACTTCTTTATTTCATCTTGCTCCTTCTAGCAAAGGGAGAATCTAACTACTCTCATAGCCTTAGTGTTTGTTTAGAACACATCAAATATCATAGGTTTAGCGTTCAGTTACTGTTGTGTGAATGGAGTTTGTCAATGTTACTTACTCACTTTCAGATGTCACTGCAAAGTCAACAGAAGGTAAAGAATTCTAGCTATATTTGGTTTGTAAAACGCAAAGGCTTTGTCTTCCTGAATGGTGACTGCTAGCTTTCATTGAGCTAGTCACAGAGCATTGGAGATGCAAGTATTTTCAGCTATTCTTCATTATCTTTTTTCTTTGGAGCTAGTCCTAAAAATCTGTTTAAAAAAAAGAAATAAAGATGGCAGTTCTCTCAATTAAGAGTCATACATCAGACTGAGGGAGTTGACAGTACGCTATTGAACTCTGAGCAGATACCTTCAGTCATGCATTCTTGCATGGATTCTTTTGGCAGGAAAATGTGTTGCAATAAAAGGGAATGGAAAATAGGAATATAAATTACTTTCCACAGCTTGCATTCAAAAAATGTTGTTCTGCCTTTAAATAGTCAGATTTACCAGGCAGATAATGGATCATTCCTGACTGCTTGCTTAGTAGAAAGATTCCAGAAAGAAAAATCTGTTCAGCACTTTGCTTCAGTCTGCAGAAACAACATTAGACCTTGACACTGTAAAATACTAAGTACTTTCTTTAAGATGTTGCATACTGTTAATGCACTAAGCACCCTTACAAGTGTGAATTCAAAGTGTTAGACATGAACGTGTGACTGCTTATTTGAATACTGAGACTTAACGCAGTTATGAATGCCAAGGCACCAGTTTCAGATTACTGTATATGGGCTACACAGTTATGACATGAAGTTCCCATGCACCTCCAGAGCAGTTTACTGCGTGACGTTTGAGGGGAATCTCTACCTTTTTACACATTGAATGCTAAAAAAATGTGAATATCACTTTCTGTCTGATGTAGTCTGCAATTACTGAACTTGGACAGTGAATTGAATGGCTTGTTTTTATGCTGTGATATCTTTAATGTAATTGCTTTAACAAATCACTGTGTAAATGAGTAGTCTTAGATTAGCATTGTGTGGCTAAGCACTAGTTTTCTTTTGATTTTTCTCAGTTTAAAAGAACTATACTGTTATGGACACATTGTTAGGGTTTAGGAAGTCCTAAGTATGTTGCCAATTTTAGTTTTTTACTGAATGGCAAACTTTACAGAAAAGTGAAATGAATGCATTAAACTAAGAACAACATCTGGTATTCCCAGAATGTGACTCATAATCAGTGGGTATGCAATCCAGCTCTCTTAAACTGAGGAACTGGGGAAAGAAGCCAAAGGGAATAGGGAACATAAGTTACTTACCCTGTGTAGCACAGCCTGTCTTTTATCCTGTGAGAGAACTATAACCAAACTTGATTTATGCAGAAATCTGTATTTGCTGCAGAAAACCATTCTGGAATTACAAGTTTTGAAAAACTGCTGAGAGCTCTGATTGTTAACTACCTTAAAAAGTATGTGCAACACTGCTCATCTTGCATCTAGGGCATAACTATACAAATGAAATACTTGAACATATAGATTTTTTTCTTTTTCAACGTTAATACAGCTATAGGATGTTTGGCAGGAGATATTACAAGTGATCTACTTCTCTTGCTGGATCTTCTTTTATTGGTTTTCTAATAACACTTTAAAAACCAGAAAGAAGGGGCAAATACTGCAGATGTGTACAAGCAGTCTCTAACTTAACTGCCTCTACTGTGTAGAGATTTGGGCTTGAGTACAAGAACTACTGGTAGGGAACTTCTGTGAAGAGTATGTATTGTGCATATGCAAGTTCCTGTGTTTGTTTTGGACATGAATAGGGAGGTTGGAATCAATGTTATCCGGAGCCTGAAGAACATTGAAGTTCTGAAACAGTGCTTCAGCAATGTTTGAACTACAGAGTAAAACTTCTAAAATATCAGCTGCTGTTTGGAGAAAACACAAAAAAAATGCGTTTAATTCAGTGTTGTGGTTTCTTAAATGTGTGTTTTGCATATGTAAAGAGTTTTAAAAATAAGACCAAGTACAACCATAAATATTCTTACATGTATATGTATCAGCAAACATATTGACTGGCAAAAATGTTGGGCCAAGTCATGACAGAAGGATCACTAACATAATTATGTTTATGCCCTTTGTCAAAGTCTGACAAAATTTTATCTAATCTTTGGAAAAAGAAGAGGAGAAGCAGTGCTCATACTTGAGATGCTATGCTTGCCTTTCTGAACTAAATTTTCCTTCAAATTAGAGAAGGAGAAATTGCCATGGATGAAAGTATATAAAAATACAGACCTTCAGTGCGCAATCTGATTAATTTAAAAGATAAAAATACTTTATTAAAAAGCAAACTTGACTCCATCTAAACCATGCATTAATTATAAGTGTGCTGTAATTGTTATTTATGATCCAAGATAAATTGAAAGACAAAGCAGCCAGCCAAAAATCAGTAATCAACTCAGTGCAATTATTGTAGTTCTTCCTTCTGAAGGAAAAATGCTATGCAAGTGGGTGTAGGATTTACATGCAGTTGTACTGCACTGAGCAACACAAAATTAAGTTTTTTTCATGAAAGCAATAGTGGTAACTAGGACACCTTGCCCCTTGTTTCTTTGGTTTTTGTTTTTTTTTTTTGAAGTTAGGTCAAAATTTGAATGTACCACATAATTCTATTTTTTCATTGTCATAATGTCTGTATATTGCTGTACAGTTCTGTACTAACTTTGACAGAAGAGGTTTTCTTCTGAAGCAAAGATATAAGTTTATTGTTTAGTATTTTTTGACCATTTTGAAATTTTGCTTTTCCCTGTTGTAGAGCAATGAGAGTTTCAGCTTCTGATGAGTGGGAACTTGGTGCTCCTTTTAATGTCAGTGCTGTGTAACGCATAAGTCAGAAGCAAATATTCGAGTCCATCTTTCTTGGAGCCTTTGGCCGTGGTGGGGAAAAAACATGATTTTTAGAAAAAGCATGTTTCTACATGTCTTGGTCATGCCGATGACTGAGTTGTTTCTGCAAGAGGTTAAAATGTGTCTTGGATACAATGTTTTCTTTTCACTGTGAAGGTATTGCTCTTCAGCTTGTAAATTAGCTGCTTTACCTTTATCAATGTACTGATGAATAGAATCTGCCTTGCCTGTCCAAAGACCATTTATTCAAGACATTTGCAGGGTGTAAAGCAGTGTATTGTGATTTGTGCAATGTTTTGATTTGAATACATTAGAATGTGTCACATTATCTGCCAAAGTATTGATTTTGTTTATTTCATATTCCTGCTGTTTTGGTATAAGCTATATTTGGCAACTGTTTCATTTAAATAGTGTTTAGGAAACCTATATTGGGGTAGTTAGGACAAAATAATTGTGCATGTGTGTTGGAAAAAAAGTTTCCATTATGAAACAACTAAGATTTAAGACAGACTCTATGTTCGTATAGCTACCCTGCTAAATACTCCCTGTGGCAGCTACAGTTAAAGATCTTGTCAGTATTCAAACAATAAAAACAGTGTAAGCAAAAGTACCCTAAAGTGAGTAGCTTCAAGATGGGAAAAAGGGAGAAGGTTTTGTGGGGCTAGCCAACAGTCCTCCTTTTTCTGGAAGAAGAGTTGTTTTTTGTAGTATGTAGAGGAGTGCAACTTTCCACTCAGTGACTGGTACCTGGCAAGGCTCATGGTGTTTTTTTCATCACTTTCAGGAAGTCGTGGATCTTGTACACTGGCCAGTCCAAGATTCTCCAAATCCTTTCTCCCCTAGAGGTTGGGAAGATTTGTGGAGGAGGTTGTCTGCTGTGATAAGAGTGAAGTTTCTGGAGAATTTTCAGGGCTTCTTGTCTCCTTCTGTAGTTCTTAACATTGGGAATGTTTCACTTGGTATCTGGCAGTTTTGCACAGTATGGAATTACTGACCCAGTTCTTCTGCATGCAGTTTATTTAAACTGTGATATCCTGATGGCAGGAGCTGTTTTGTATCTAAGCATATAATAAAGCTAGACACAGTGGAGCCCTTGGGCTAACTGGGATTTTGTGAGTCCAACTGGAGTGCTTGTCCTTTGGTAATGAGAAGGTGTTTCTAGCACTCCGTATAGGAGAGCCTTATGGCTTGTTTTATTTGTATGTATCAGTGTGAAAGAGGAAAAGCCTAAAAATGTATTTTAATTGTGTTATTCTGTAAACCCTGTTGTTGTTTTCTTTTCTTTTTTTTTTTTATTTCTTGCCTCACATTTTAGGATGGTGATTCCTCAGGTCACTGCACCCTTGAGGCAGGTGGCAGATTGCATTAATTAAAAAGCACTTTATTAACAACTTGAGAACAGTTCTGTTTACTAGTCTATTTGTAACCTGAGAGATGCTTTGTAAGATTAATAATATAGGATGTGGAAATTAGCTGGGAAATACATAAGTCTGAAGTAAACTTTAAATATTGCTATGCCTCAGGGAATGTGTGGTAAAGTCTGTGCACTCCCTGCTTCCATCCGCAAAAGGAAGTTAGGGTTTTTATTCCTTTAGTCTGAACTTTTATAGAGAATTATTTCCTTTTCCTTTTCCTGTTTCTGTTTTTCTTTTTGTTTTTCTGTTTTTGTTTTTTGTTTTTCTGTTTTTGTTTTTTGTTTTTCTGTTTTTCTGTTTTTGTTTTTCTGTTTTTCTGTTTTTGTTTTTCTGTTTTTCTGTTTTTGGTTTTCTGTTTTTCTGTTTTTGGTTTTTGTTTTTTGTTTTTCTGTTTTTGTTTTTTGTTTTTCTGTTTCTGTTTTTTTGTTTTTCTGTTTTTGTTTTTTGTTTTTCTGTTTTTGTTTTTTGTTTTTCTGTTTTTGTTTTTTGTTTTTCTGTTTTTGTTTTTTGTTTTTCT
>JBCJKH010038291.1:0-15320 GCA_039877255.1 Loriculus beryllinus | reverse complement strand
CTGAAGGGGGCCTATAGGGATGCTGAGGAGGGACTCTTCATTAGGGACTGTAGTGACAGGACAAGGGGTAATGGGTTCAAACTCAAACAGAGGAAGTTCATGTTAGATATAAGGAAGTTCTTCATTGTTACGGTGGTGAGGCACTGGAATGGGTTGCCCAAGGAAGTTGTGAGTGCTCCATCCCTGGCGGTGTTCAAGTCCAGGTTGGACAGAGCCTTGGGTGCCATGATTTAGTGTGGGGTGTCCCTGCTTATGGCAGGGAGGTTGGAACTAGATGATCTTAAGGTCCTTCCCAACCCCTTCCCAACCATAGATTCTATGATTCTATGACTCAATTTTAGTTTGAAAATGGCTGCAATCAGTACACCTGCTGCATTCTACAGCTGAGTGACACAATATTAGCACTCAGATAAAGAAATTTCCAAACCAGTAGCTTTTTCAAATTAATTGCAAACACCAGTTGCAGGAAACTAATGAGACCCTGTGTATTTCTTATTTATAAAAAAAAAAACCAAAACCCCAGGAATTATAATTGAAACATGAAACATTCCAAACCTCCTTGTGTCATAACAGCATAGTGACACCTGCTTTGTCAGCATTCATACTTAATATTCTTTTAAATGTTTCTGTTAAAAGGAAGCTATTTTAATAAAATTGCCACAGAATAAGCATGTGGTACTGTTCTGTACTCCGACCAAAATTAGTAGCCAAAGTTTAAGGCCATGTAGATAAATTGCAGTCTCCTCAAAAGCGGAATCAAAAAAGCCAAAGAATGTTCTTCTGTTCACAGCTTCATTTCCTATTAGGAAGAAACCCAACCTCCATTTGGACTAAACCTTTTGTTTGCCTTTTTTTTTAGTATGTTCCCCGTGGTTGCTCGCGTTATACCTGGTGTCCTCTCTTCTCTTCAGTTTTGATCTACCATACAGTTTGCAGTTCCACAGGATTTCCCCCAGAGAATTAGCGAAATAATTTTTCCTATAAATGCCTTGCCTGTACTTCACCTCTATTTTTTTTTTCAAATCAGAGCCTTTAGTGTTTTCAGCTACGTGGTGTCTGAAGGAGGTTAATAAATGTTTATTAGGTTTAAATGGAGCTTTAGCACTGTAGGCAAGGTTTCACTGAAAAACACCACTTCATCAAACTCCAGATTTCACTTTTTTGTCAGCCTTTACTTGAGCTGGCCAGAAAGTTAATCTAGTAACCAACTTCTTCCTGTATAGCTCTGGGATGGGCTTTCTGAGATGTCACAGCTCCAAAGCAAGCCCCATAGTCCACTAGAGATTCTTCCATTTACAGAACTTCGGTACAGTTAATGGCTGATCTGATTCGGACCCTTGACACTACACACTTAGCAAAGCTGCTCAAGAGCTGATGCCATGATTGCTTCGTATAACTTAGAGAATTTTGTCAGTTGCTCCCCTTCCTACTTCCCTAATAAATTCCCTGTGACTATCAGAAAGGTTTTATCCATTTTAAAAGAATATCCTTGAGGTAACAGCAGGTTGGTCCAAATATTGCCACTGTAGATGCTGGTGTAAATCCAAATTTCATTATGTCAGTAGATACCTTTTATGTGCACTCCTGTGCTAGTGAAGATTAGGTTTGAACTCTCTCTAACAAAGACAATCGATTTGTGCCTTTGAACATCTTCATTTCTAAATCCTTGCCATATTGCCTAATCCTAATTCTTTTGTGGACATGCGTGTTGTACTTCTGCCACCCAGCTTTGATTGTAGTTTTTCTTATAATTTGCCAAGTACAGCTGCAGTTTCCACATAGAACCTTGCTTGGTCAGGACATTCAAGCTATTATTTCCATTTCAAAGTGCCTCCAATAAAGTAGCAGCAGCAGCAGCAGCAGTTCATGTCTTCCAGGATGCCATCTCTGTCTCTGTTATGACTGTTTCATCAATGTCCAGGACAGAATATCTATAAGCTTGACCAGTGCTTTTCTTTCCTTCTTCCTCCAGATTCTCCTGATCTTGAGTTTTTAATTCCCATTGGAATTAATATTAATTACTAGTTAATCAATTAATTTAATTAATTATTTTGTATTATTGTTCCCTGGCTAGATCATGAAGCAGGACAGTAAGGGGGTGATTGATGAGAGCCACCATGGTTTCACTAAGGGTAAATTGTGCCTCACAAATTTGGTGGCCTTTTATGATTGGGCCATGATGCTGGCAGATAAGGGAAGAGCAACTGACATCTACCTGGACTTATGCAAGGTATTTGACACTGTCCTGCATGGCTTCATTGTCTCTAAACTAGAGATGCATGGTTTTGACAGATGGACCACTAGGCAGATAAGGAATTGGCTGGATGGTCACATTCAGATAGTTGTGGTCAACAGCCCAATATCTAAGTGGAGACCAGTGATGAGTGGTCAGTACTGTTCAACAGCTTTGTCAGTGACATGGACAGTGGGATTGAGTGCACTCTCAGCAAGTCTGCCAACACCGCCAAGCTGTGTGTACAGTTGACATGCTGGAGGTAAGGGATGCCATCCAGATGGACCTTGACAGGCTTGAAAGGTGGGCCACTGCCAATCTCATTAGTTCAACTAGGCCAAGTGCAAGGTCCTGCACCTAGGTCAGGGCAATCCCCAGCACAAGCACGGGCTGCAGAGAGACTGGATTGAAAGGAGCCCTGTGGAGAAGGACTTGAGGGTGTTGGTTGATGAGAAACTGAACATGAGCCAGCAGTGTGTACTTGTAGCCCAGAAAGACAAACTTATCCTGGGCTGCATCAAAAAGAGCGTGACCACTGAACTGAGGGAAGCGATTCTCCCCCTCTATTCTGCTGTCATGAGGCCCCACCTGGAGTACTATGTTCAGTTCTGAGGATCATAACACAGGAGGGATGTGGACCTGCTTGACCAAGTCAAAAGAAGGCCATGAAAATGACCAGAGTGCTGAAGCACCTCACCTGTGTAGGTGCTGAGGCTTGAGAACTGGGGTTGTTCAGCCTAGAGAAGAGAAGGCTCAAGAGAGACCTAATAAACAGTCTTCCAGTACCTAAAGGAGGCCTGTGAGAAAGGGTTTTTTTACAATGGCACGTAGTGATGGAACAAGGGGTAATGGCTTTAAACTGAAAGGCGATAGACTTAGATTAGTCTTTAGGAAGAAATTCTTTGATATTGGGGTGGTAAGACGTTGGATCAAATTGTCCAGAGAAGTTGTGGCTGCCCCATCTCTGGAAGTGACCAAGGACAGGTTGGATAGGACTTCAAGCAACCTGGTCTCGTGGAAGGTGTCCCTGCCCATGGCAGACTATTGGAAATGGATGATCTTTAAGTTCCCTTCTGACTCAAACCATGCTGTGATTCTATAATTCTAAGATGCTATGATATGGTTTTATTCTAAATGTCTTTGGTAAAATACAGACGCTTGTTTTAATTTGGCTTTCAATCATGTAGGGATGCTACATATTGTGACGTTTGGTATCAGTGCTATTATATTTATCTGATAAATGACTGACCAGATGTTACTGTTTTCAAAATTATTTTTTTTACAAAAGATATGAACATTGGTACCTCAAGCTGATAATGCTATAAGCAGGTACAAGTAAAAATTTCAAGTTTATTAATTATATATATTGTTGGGTTTTTTTACCTTTAGTATCTTAATAGCTCTTTAGCATCTCAATAGCTCTTTAGCATCTCAATAGCTCTTTAGCAGGTTTAGTAGCACTTTAAATATTATCATATTGTGTTGATGTTGTGATGTGTTGATATTATGTTGTGATTGCACACATTAATCACTAGAGTCTTTATTTATATGTATATTTACACAACACTTTTAATCAATATACGTTTTGCATAATACACATAAACACTAGAATATTATTTTAAATTGTATCATCACTATTGATTTGTACTTATTTGGGGGAAAAAAAATGTGCATTCACTGTTTCTGTCTGCAAAAATGGCATAACTGTAGAGGTTTTTTTAAAGGTCCTTCACTGAATGTTAATACTTTAAAGTGAAAGTACCATGACTGTGAGCAAATCCTATGATATAGTGAACACAGTAGAAGGATGAATCAACAAACTCTCATTTATACTCTGAATTACTTGTAAATGAAGATTCTTTATCAGGTTTTTGAGTTTAATGATATAAACACATCAATGACAATACCATAACAGTGTCAAAGGTTAATTGTATGCTTATTCTCTTTCCTGAAACAGAAATACTTGCTGTGGGGTGGGGATTTTGGAGGGACTAGGGAGAACAGATATTGCATTTCCTAAGTTTGTAAGGTTTCATAAGGTGTTCCATGGAAAAGAATCAGAAAACAAGGTTTGAGAAGACAAAAGGGGAGGATCACAGTCTTGTGAGGATACAGAAAACTCAAGACATGTTCACACAGATTTGTTCAAGGCACCTATTTGATGCTAAAAGTCCTACTTACAAGCCACTTTCCTCATCAAATTGTCAGGCCTGCATTTGCAGATGTCACCTTGTAAGAATACCACAGTGTAGAATTCTTATGGGATAATTAATCAACACATCTCAATGTAATTAGTTATTGCAATATGACATATTAACGTATATTTATAATTGAAGTACTTGAACTACTGTCATGTGCACCCATGTCATCTACTATTTTTCAAATCATATGTCTCAAAAATGACCATAGAAAAATGTTAGTGTGTAGCAGAAAAATTATGATAATAAAGGAAAAAGGTATTAATATAAAAAAAATATCATACAATGTGATTTTTTCAGGCTTTAAAACTATACTTATAAGTATTCACTTGCATTAACTTAATTGAGGTTCCAATGAAAATCATACCAAGGCTCGTCCCAGTCATTGATAAAAGAATAAAACAGTTAAGAATCAATGTGTGTACTATTTTAACATAATCAGTGTCAGAACTTGCAAACAATTTTCACAGTTACTAAAGACACTTCAGTTATTTGTCATTTTTTAAAAAAAAAAAAGAGAAAAAGAAAAAAAAATGTCTTGCATCTGCTAATAAATAATGATATCTTTATTGATGACTATGGACAAAAAATTGCTCCTCTGAAGGTCAATAGAAATTACTTCTGTGAAGTTCAGTGGGGCTAGATTTTCACTCTATGTATGTGGCATTTCATGTAACAGACAAAATAAATTACTTCCTACAACAAAGTCCAAAATCGAATAAAATTTTTTGGTGTGATGAAAGAAACATATAACAGATAAAATAGAAAATTGTTGACTAAAAATATGATCAGTTTTCATGTAATACAACTCCAAGGAGAGATTAGTAATTTGTGGGTAGTGAGAATTCACCACTAAACAACCTCCTGGCGAAGAAGAACCCAGAAAATTATTTGATGATTCTGTAAACAAAATAAATCTTACTAGAATCACATGTCTAGGAATTGTTACAGGAAAGGTACAGGCATCATTTGTGGAACTGTATCTCTTCATGAAAATGACATCTTTTTACAGTATTAGAATAAATGATACAGTCTGAATGATGTTAAGTCATGCAACTGGTCATAAACCCTCCCCTTTATTAGAATGTTTTCTTTTTCTTTTATTATTTTTAAATTTTTCCTTCTGTTCCTTCCTCTTGATTCTTTCCTTCTATTCAGAATAGTGTTGCTGAGGCATATTTTCACTCAATTTTTATGAAAAGAAAGATTGGTACTGTAAACTGTCCCTCAGAAAGAAAAAAATCAACATTATTTCCTTACAACTCTCACTTGAACTTGGGGATTTGTATTACACATTTGGCAGCAGAGCTGTAACAGTTGCCATCTGTAAGGTCTTGAACCTCAAATTTTGGAATTTATGCCTTTCCAAAACAATTAAATGTTTGGTTTTTTATTTCAGTCTCATACAGTCACTCTTTTTAGCCAGTTTTTCAAGCAATAAACTAGATATTCTTATTTATTTTGACATGCATCATCTTCATGTGAATCTGTAGTCTGCTCTTAAATAGTTCTGTGCAGTAAATCTGAATCCACTTCGAGTTTGTATTAATATTTTTATATATTTGTTTCCAGGAACAATATTGGACCTCATGCTGAAGTGGCACATAATAAAGGTTTTAAAGGCCTCAGGTCTCCTATCAGTTCTTTCCTTTTAAGTATATATTTTACTAAGCTGCATTCAAGTGTGCTTCCTACTTCATGTAAACTTTGGAGATAAGCCACATAACTAATTGAAACTGTAGTTTTACCATCTGGGCCTGATTTGTTCAGAAGTATAGGCAAAATTAAACTGTTAAGAATATGAGAGACAAGCTGAAAGGTTAATCTGTGCCAAGCAGTAGAGATTGGTCAGAGTTCAATAGCTGGGGCTGCCAGTTTCCTACTTATTTAATTTCTCTGTATATTTAAGACCTAGTACCAAAGTAATTTATAAAGGTACAAATTTAAACAAAGCTAAAATGCTCTTCTTATAACTCCTTTTCCTTGTCTCAAATCAATTGTATTCAAAAGAAGTATCAGGTGTGTGGTCAGCTCTTATTCTGAAGTCCTCTACTCTTACCAAATTATTTTTCTTGGAGCTAAAAACTGCTTATTACCCAACTCATAACATGCCTATGTATATCTTGGGTTATGGTTATAGACCTCAGCAGAAACTCCATTACAAATTTGTAAATCTGGCATTTGGTTTTTATCCTGTAAAGGCTGTACTTCAGGGCATAAGGTAATCTGTCATGAGTCCCAAGTAATGGTAAGATTCCTCTAATTATGATTCACTGGAACAGCTCAGCAAGCAGATGGTGGATCCTTACTGAGTCAGTAATGAAGCACTCATTGACCTCAGTGGTGCAAGTAATGCACTAAATTAACTTTTTTAAATCCATACATCCCTTGTAAGATTCTGCATCTTATGCAAAAAATTATTTCAGTTTTATAACATATTTTTTGCAACATATTATAGGACCCATATATGTTCAATACTGACTGTAGAATTTAAATGTATTCTGATATCTAAGAGGTTACTATACAATATATGTGGAAGTACAACACAGCTCATGAAACTCTAATTTTTAGAAGAGGTGAAAAAAGTTTTCTGTGCATAAGAATACTTATGTAATGATTATCACCCTGTTTATTAGGTCATTATCAAATACTTCTAAGTCTGCATCTAAGTAGAGGTACACTTCTCTAAACAGACAAATGGCATGCTTTCTCTCATGGTTTCTGGAGCGATGGTATGACCACAGTGCTTTTATTTTCACTTTAAAAAAAATCCTTTAAGTGAAAAGTGTCTGCCTGATATCTGGCAAGACAGGTTTAATATCAGAATTCATTCTCAAAAGAATAGCTGCTGTAGAGAGATTGTAATACCGTCTAGGTAGAAAGTGTAGCTTCTTGAGCAGCATTAAGAAAACCACCACTACTCATAGTTACTTGATCTTGGCCTGTTATTTATCATCTGTTTTTGCTGTTTCAGTGTCTAGTCTCAAACATATTGTAAGCAGAGGCTGAATGAATTGGATATATGTGCTTGAGAATAAGTTTTGCCAGCTCATTTTCATACTGCAGCTGGGTCAAAATGTTTTGGCTTTCAAATAAGGGCTGAAGTATTCACAGGCTCTCCAAACCACATCCAACACAAAGCAACAGCTGCTGAGTTTATCTACTAAACCATAGAGCAAGTGGCAATTAAACCACCAAATTCCAGACATTCAGCTGGAAAGTTAATGCACCAAAACTATGCTAGCATCCAAGCAAAAGAGAATTATACTGGAGAGGACATTGATAACTTTGGCATATTGAGTTTATTTGAAAGTAAGAAAAATCACAAGAGGCTTAATATTTCAACAAGAGTGGTTTTACAGACAGGAAATGCTGATTGTTCATGGGTATGTATATTTTCAGCTACATTACCCCTTTTATTATTATCAGTCTCTAGTATTTTGAAAAGAACTCAGCATTAATATTCTCAGCCAGAATTTCTCTGGAATTCGTCTCCCATTTTTAGCATCAGAATAAGCAGTCTGTTTGCAGAAGATTTCAGCAGATTGGATATCTAGCAATTTTGAAAAATCAGGCCATAAAAATTTAGCCCATAATAGCGCTGAGTCATTTCAAAATATTTTCCCAGAGGATGACTCGAAGCAATTGGAAATCTGTCCCAGTCATTTGAGAAACCACTTCCAAATACCTGGTGTTGATTTATGATGTTACATTTCTATAATTACAGTAATAGCACAGTAGAAGATCGCAGTGAAAAGCCTAGGCAAGCAACAGGTTTAGCTGTTTCCTTTAGTAGTTGAGGAAAACAAGATTGGAAATAAAGATTTTATAAGTTTGACGTATAGCTACTGGAGATAAGTTTCATATTACTTAGCTTTGTTCACCTTAAATACAGCTATGTAGCTCCAGCTATAGGTGGTGAAGACCTATCACAGAATAAGTGGTTAACATAGATAGATGGTATAACCACTCCTAAAAATATTTCTTTCCTTATCTTGGTTGTAAAAGGAGCATATATCAGACACTTAATTTTTTGATACATGATGTCAGAGAAAAAATCCTGTATATGTTTGTGGGCATTTTTCCACTTCCTGTGTTTTGTTTTCCTTGTCCACTGAAGTGTTATGAAGTCTATTGAACTAATGTTTTACAATGACTTAAGATTCTTACATGAAAGTCCTTTGTTAAATAAAGTATTATTACACAAATATTGCACAGTATTAGCATTATTACACTAAATTTACATTAGTATAATGCTTTGTACCCCATGTTATACAATGGCAAACAGGTCTGAGTTGCCTAGATAGAGTCATTGGATTTTGGATATTGTATTGTGTGATAACGGACAGAGCTAAAAGACAAACATCTGACAGTATTCTGTAGAGGTGTGTCCTCTGTAAAGTGAAATGGCTACTGACCTTTCTATACCACTCTTTTTTTCCTGCTATGCTCTTTTGCAGGATCTAGTTGCACATATAATAGTGTTAGTAAAAAATGGTACCATTTCTGCTATTCTCTTTTCCTAATCCTCATTTGATGAATTCAGTCCTCCCATTATTTTTTTTCCTAAAGCTCATACACATGAAAAAAATATGGAAATCAGGGTATTTGAGTGGAATAGGTTCTAGTGGTGGTTAACACATAATAATGTGCAGCTGTAAGGGAAACTCTATTTTTATATTCAAATTCTGAATTTCAGTACTGACCTACAATATCCTTTTTAACTTATATCTGCTTCTCCTTAAGATTCACTGAGCTTTGAAAATGGCATTACTCTCACATCATTCCAACACCTCCACAGTCATAACTTGAAACATTAAAAATTAAATGGAAGAGGGAAACTGGAATACAGTGAATGTGTCATATACATCCCCATTTCTCAGGGAAAATCCTAGCTAAGCCTTTCCAAAAAAATCACATTCTTTTCTTAAAATAAAGAACTTTTCTATGTGAAATTGTTCTACCAGAGGTAGATGTGCAATATTATACAACCTTTAGCTTCACTTGTTATGGTCAGCTGAAACGAAAAATTGCAAAAAGATAAAGTGCTCCATTAAATCCCTGTTTTATTATATAAGTGCCCTCATGAAATTGTATGACTATACAATAGCATTATATCAGGCTAGAATTAAGGCTTACAACAGATGTTAAAACACAGAATTACGCTGACCAGGTGTAAGGCTTATTTAAACCAGATTTAAGAGAAATATTTATGAACTGATTTAAATACTAATGAGCAGACACTCCTAGAGTTGTCAAAGCAAAATGATAAATGTGCTACACAGGAATCTCTGTGTCATACAGCCAGCCATTTTTCAATAGTCATGGACACATGTTTCCTAGTAATACAGGCAGAAGATGAGCAATGAACAGCTGAAAGACAGTTAAACAATTGGAAAAGTTTGCTTCTCTTATCCTCAGTGACCTTATTGGCTTCCTAAGTACTTTTCTACTGCTTCCAGATTTCTTTTTGGTTTTTTTTGCCTCTTTCAGAGATTCACAGTTCCATTTGTAGAGGTGTCAATACTGTTAATAGGACTTATTCCTAGTTTTGGTCAAGGCTGCAGTTTCCTCATCCGCACTGCATAATTGCTGGTTCACTCATAATTTCCACTGGGATTTTTCCCTCCTAGAGGAAACTAGCACAGTGGACATGAGGGCCATCTACTATTTGCTATCATTAACTTTTGCTCCTTCCAAGAGGAACAGTCCTCCAAAATCCCATAAAATTTTACACTTCTCCAGTACTCTTGTAACCCTACACAGGCTCCCCAACACTTCCCCTATACATATCTGGGATGTCAACCTGAAAGCATTTCTCTGAAACACCGCAATACTGCTTTACGGCCATTGCTGGCACTTAATTCTAAGAAACTTCAAGACATAATAATTATGCTTCAGGGTCAAAGACAAGTCACCTGGGACATGAAAGTCTCAAGTCTACATTACATAAAGTTTTCAGGCAGTTTTATGCTAGAGAGTGTTAGGTAACAGTCTGGCCAAATTTCTCTCAGATACAGTGCTTAAAGACAGCATTGACATACCAATAGACCAGCAAGAGCAAAAGAAACTTAGTACAACTGATCCAGCAGCTCTACTGTAAGTCTCATCTTTGATTATATGTTCTACTGTGATAGGTGTAGGCCAATAAGGCGAAGTTTCCTCATTGTCCTTTACCAGGTTTACTCTTAATCTCACTACTCTAAGTAAATATGAAAGTGATTTTTTTCAGTTACAAAAGTAAGTAGATACATAAAATGTTAAACAAAGGGTAACCTCAATGGACAAAATGATTTAGGGAAAAAATGCAATTAAACTTATAATTTCCTTTAGCTGTCACCTTTTGATCATTTCCTAACTTCCAATTTAACATCAGAATTCTTGAATTTTAAAATTAATGATTTTTCTTTCAAAATAATTGAATATAATTAAAGAATCAGCTAAATATTACAGCTCCTATTAAATTCTTCTTTGGTTCCACAGTGCATCCTAGTTACAGAAACTAATGAATTGACAAAAATAGCAAAGTAAGCAAGAAGTTTACAAAACATATGCTGACCTGTCGAAAGTGCTAGCTGACTAATTTAAAATTTTTTAACTCACACCTGGTGTCAATGACAATGTACTTATGATTCTGAATAATTTATTTGTCATGTCCAGATCATTTCCATCATAAAAATAGCTACTTTATTAAATAATGAATATATGTAGTTAAGAACATCATATGAGGATAATTCTTAGTGATAGATATACTGGATAAAGACTATTAAGGAACTCAAGTGCCTTCCCAAGAGGAAGGTAACATCCTTGCTTAAAGAAGTGCATAAAAATGTTTTAATTACTGGATTTGAAATATTGAACAACATATTTCTACGTTGATTGTCACAGAGATTTTGAAATAGATTTTCATAGTGCAGAGCACCACACACAGACTGTGGATAGACAGAGAGCAGCATGACCTTTGAGCAGATGTGGTACTAATGTAAAAATTTTGAACCGGATGGTTTGACTTCAGCACTCTCTTACTTATTAATCTTATGAAATGAGGTCTTTCTATTTTTTAATAGAAGAGAGTGGACTATGATCAATAAAGTGCTGGTTTCATCTTAATTATTGATCCTTACTCATTAATATAGAGTTTGCCAGGTTCCTATTAGCTCTGCTAACAATCTTGGAATAAGTTTGACATGTCTTAAAATTCTGCTAATCTCATAGGTTATATCAGTATCCTGAGAGCACACTTTGTTTAGACGTTGTAGAAATGCTGCATTCTGTTGTCTCTCCAGTATATGCAGCTTCTTTATGCTAGTGATGAAAAAGATGAAAGCAGGTTTTTTATGCTAATGTTTTGCCTTTAACAGCTTTTTATCAGTTAGTAAGCAGAGACATCTTTGTGCAACATGCAAATGTCCATATGCAAACATTTTAATGTTACTCTGTAACCATTTGCAAGGTTGCAAAATGGATGTGCAATAATGTTGTTTAATATTTTGACTTCTCCATTTATAGGTGTGAGTGAGTATACAAGGGACTCAGCAGTGGAAATACAGAATTCAGTTTAGAAATTCACATAGAAATCGTTACTTTTAGAAATCCTTATTTTGCAAACTAGGTTTACTCAGTCTTTCTGATACATGCATATTTAGTGAGTTTGTATTAATTTCAGATTAACATCTTCGATCTCATTCAGTGTTCTTGTAATCTATTTCAAACCTAAATTGCATGTAGACCAGCCTGAGCAAATTGATCACCATCTCTTCCTCCAACTGTTGGAGTAAGACAGTAGTTCTGGGAAAGACATTTTTGAGTTTCTGTTATTTTTAGAAAGAATGATGAGGATTCCTTAATCACTGTAACAGAGGAAGGAATAGAGTAGACTGTACCTATGTGGAATGTGTCTAACTGAATAACAAAAATGAAAGGATACATCAGGAAACTGTGTCTCAGTTAAAGGAATATAAAAAGGTGGAAACAGACTTTAGGAATGAAAGAGTCTGAAGGATGTAAGACAGGAACTGAAGGTAGGAAAATATGAGGAAAAATAGAGGTAACTACTGAAAAACTAATTAGCAAGACAATAAAGAACATGAAAAAAAGACATGAGACAAGAAGTTCCTGAAATCCAGGGGTGCTTCAGTGGAAGCCACTCAGGTTGAAGTGCTCCATTGTATATATATATCGCTTTATCTGCAGTTTTTCATAGTGCATTCTGAATGGTGCATGTTTTGGCACTGACCCCCATCTCAAATACCCATTTAGCATCCTCAAGTAAAGCACCTCACCTTAATATATGACCTTTACCTGTCTGTTTCTGCACCAGTCTCTGAGTAGAGATGCTTCCATCCACCACTTCATCCCAAAATAGATGTCAAGTTCATGTGATTGTGGTACAACAAAAGAGACCTCAAGGAGATTTCAAAAGAGGAATGGGAAAACTGTCATCATTGAAGCACTATCTTGATGCTCATAGCAGAATTATTAGGATATCTTACATTTTTTGCTGTACTGAGCCTCATGGCAGCCAGTCAACAACAGGCTAAGAATAAAGCTAAATTGGAGGTACAGCGTTAAGATCAGGCAGACCCTTCACAGTGGATTCATATCACTATCCAGTGGTGGAGAATTGCGTCATCATTGCATGTAGGTTGACCAGCAGTTGGCCTGTTAATTTTATGGCAGAAATGACTGGTTTTAATTATGTGAGACTTATGTGGAAGTTGGACACTTCAGTCAACCAGAGAAATGTGGCAAGTTTTCCTTTAGCAAATCTGTGTTAGCCGCTGCCTATGAGAAGACATGAAGGGCTACATGTTAGCTGGCTCATTTTCACCTGGTTGCCACCTAAGATGCTTTAACAACTTTCATTGTTTTTCACAGAAATATTATGCCAAGCTGTGCTGAATTCGTCAAAGTACACATACTCTCCACTAGAGAGATCCATAATTGTCGAAAGTTTAACAGGCATGTAAGCTATCAGCAGTTATGAATGGACAATTTATAGAGAGCACTTTTAACCCTGTGGCTTTTAGAAAGAATGAGATATGTTCTGAAAATTCATTCAATTCCTCGTGAGCCATGATGTCACCTAATTCTGATTCAGTGATAGATGGCTGCCAAGGCAATTTAGTGGAAATGGATCTTTTAAAGGAACTGTCATATGTGAGGCCATCTGCAGCTATACTGTTAGCAGATATCCCTTTCCAGATCCAAAACTATTTTCACCTTTTTGTGCTTATTAATCTGAACCTGAAATCTTCTTTGCCACCTTTTTCACATCTTTTTTCTCCTGTTTAAAATATAGTACTCTGGTATTCTATCTTCCTTTTCTTTCTAAATTTATTCTGCTTCTATAACTATATGTCGCAGCTTAGCCATTGCAACTAATTTTGGCTGTCTTAAAGGCCTAACGTATACTCCGTCTCTTAAGCATCTGCACACCCTATAATCAAGACCTGCTGTGCCATTCACTTTCACAAACATATACCCTCTCCCAGCTTTTTGATGTATGGTTTATTGTTATTTTCTTTTCTGTAGGGACTATGGGCAAATTTCAGATTTAGTAGATATTCTTTATCCAAGTGAAAAGACCTAGACAGATGAAAATTCACATTCCAAACCAAAACATATTACACTGCAGCAAGAAATTCTGTTCATCAGGTTCTTCATATTTAGCTATTTTAACTGTTAATTACTTATATGCTACATGTATAAAACCATCATAAGCAGGTACAAGATTGTCTCCAGGTGACTGGGGGATAAATCTTCCTCATCAAGTTACTAGAAATATCTTAGGATCAAATTGCAGAGACAGCACATGTTGAAGTAATGGAAACAAGGAAGAAGTCAAAACATGCTGCCATCTTACCCTTTGCTGCAGTTAAACCTATTTCAACCCAATAGAATTAAAAGAAGTCTTCTCCCATAAGCAGTTAAACATTTATGAACAAATTCTGGGAGTATTGGATTCTTGTTTTATTTGTGAATATTTCCCGACTTGAATTCACTGAGAGATTATCTTTATTAAAAAAAAAAAAATACGTTTTTCATCTGTTTTTTCATACGTGGAAATACTTACTTTCCTAAATGGAAACATTGCAACTTCCTTGAAAATCTTCTGGTACAATTAAAATTAAACATTTCACTTGTTTTTTCTATCTGTGTCACACAATTTTTCTCACCCTATAACTTTTGGTATTTTTGAATAAGGAATGCACTGAAGAAAATCCGTGTTGGATGTAAGTACAATAATTCTCATAATCTTTTATGTCAATAAGCTTAAAGGCAAATGTCTTTTCTTTTTTTAATTTCTAAATGCTAATTCTTAACGAATCTTACTTCACTCAACTCCTCTTATTATTTTGTTATTCCACTCTTAGCTAACTCCTCGAATATAACACAAATTTAGACCCATGCCCAAGCAAATCTGACAGTATCTAACCTCACCCCAGCTGAATTAGAATAACTGCTACTGCAACTTCTTCAGCATCCAAGATTAATGTGAGTTAACATAATCCTGGCTGTGGAATGAGCTCCATTGAAGAAAAATACAATGAGTACGACACAGTTTCCTAGGTGCTTGGTGGAGTGCCTCAATCATGAGTGCAAAAGACAGTCTGTGAGACGGAAGACATATACTTTATGAAACAAACATTATTAGGAATATCTAGTGAAGGGAAGCAATATGCAACTGCTTCACTTTTTGAGATTAATATTTGAAAGAATATTGCAATATCAATCACTTGATTTTTTTTTTTTTTTTTTTTTAATTTATAACACATTCCTCGACATCTTGAAATCATTTGTTCACTGAATGAATATATCTCAGATATTCATTACTATATATGGCCTTTGGAAATATGTCATAAACTATTTTTCCCCCCACTTTATAC
>JBCJKH010038289.1:0-10157 GCA_039877255.1 Loriculus beryllinus | reverse complement strand
GGGAGTAGCTGCTTGTCGTATTTCTGAAGAAGGATTACGGGACTACTCTGCCAAAATTATCATCTTCTTTGACCTTTCTATCATAGGGTAGCACTGGGTTTATAACATATGATCTGCTCTACAGATTTCTAGTACTGGAACATTTTTTAAAAGCTATAAAAGTTTCACAGTCCTGTCTGAGTGGATCTAATGTAGGTATTTTCCAGTATAACTCAATGGATGTGGAAGTCCCTACATAGCTGTTGTCTGTATTAATGCAACCTGGCCTTTTGCAAAACATATTAACTGGCTTACTTCTTAATGCAACCTGGCCTTTCGCAAAACATATTAATTGGCTTACTTCTGTCAATGTTAAAGTTGGCATATACCTGAAGTATCACTTTGTAGTAAATCCTACAGGCTCGACAAGGGGAAAAGTGGTTCCAAGGCCCTTTGATGCATACTCTTAGAGTGCTCATAGGTTCTGTCATGATAACTCATGTTAGAGTAGATATTAGATCTACTTAAAAGTCTGTTTTGATCACACCGATGAGCATGTCAAATGGCTTGTGCAACATCACGGGTGGATTTGTCTGTCTGAAAGTCCATGCAAAACCCCATCTCAAACCAGGTGATGTCATACACTGCACCATCACCGATGCACTCAGTGAGCGGAGGGAAAGCCAGCATCACAGGGCCTCTCAGGGCTCATCAAAAACTGAGTGTTCCTGAAGGATACTGACTAGCACTGTGGATCAGCTGGCAACAAAACTGTGACAGTGAATTTGGATGGTGAAGCATCCTGTTAGTTCATTTCCCCTGCAGGTAAAAATAGTCTGCATACTGGCTGAAATGCTTCTCCCTGATGACTGTGACTGCCCGCTGATATCACCAGAAACACAGAGATAGTCTAAAAGAAGAGTTTGTTCATTTGAAAAGATAAATTCTCTTTTCTCTTGAGACGAAATTGAACAATTTAACAGAGCACCTCCTTAGTTAAAAATTGCAGGGCACCATATAGCTATAAGAAACTACTGAACCTCTGCTGTTTTTTGCTAGAATAGAAACATCTACACATCCCAAGTGAACAGAAAGGACTGAAAATTCATGCTGGTACTGGCAGCGTTTCACTCACATTAAAGCAGCACACAGACTACAGTAGGAAAATTTGTATTCTAACATTCATAAACACCTTCTTATGCTGTCTGACGTCTGTTAAAATCATCTGGTTGCTAGGTATATGCTGTAACTGTACAGCACAGGGACAATGGTGGGATGGATATGAGGATGGAGCAATCCTCCACTTAAAGCTTTTCAGAGACTGAAGAATACTCTTCACTCTATGGAGCTGAAGCTTAAGCTACTTGAATATCTCCAATATCTGAAGCAAGAAGAGATCTGACCGGATTGAAAGGGCTGGCTGCAAGCAGAGATAAATAGAAGGTCAAAAGAGGAATAGCATCCTTGGGAATCACAAACCACACATCCTTACAAAGGGCCATGGTGTCAAGGAAGCTGGCAGAGAGGTCAGGATGAGCTGGGAGCTGGGATGATCAGGATACTGGTGAGCCAGGCAGTGTCCTCACTGGCTGAATGCACTCTCACAGTACTCATGCAGCAATAAGTTTTGGTGTGCAATTTAAGCATTGAATACCTTGATTCAAGATTCATGAATGTTCAGAATTGCAGATATAACTGCTGCAGAGCACTCATTTGCAGTAAACCCATCATTTCACGCAAACATTAAATTTAAGCTGTGCACTGTGTGGATCCAATAGATCTGACACAAAATGCTACAGAGTGCTTGCACATGCAGATAGGCCCACAGACAATGGATTGGCACCCATGCATTAAATCCCACACATCCTGAAGAGGTCTGATTTGACTGTGTACAAACAGAATAACTGAGCTCACTGTGTATGATTCAAACAGGACACTTAAACATTTCCTTCCAGGCAGAATTACAAGCTCTGAAAATGAGGAGCATGATGTGGCACTACTGGTTTTAGCCAGCATCTAAAACATGTAACAGTCACTACACTGTACTTGACCTGTCTTGCCTCACTATAGCTACCGACATAGCACTGTATCCCCTGAAGTTACTGCTCAGAATATGAGAGATACTGAGATATTTTCCCTTTTGGGGAAAAAATACAAAATAAAAAAGCAAATTAAGCAAATGTACTTATTTGGAAAACACAGGAATTTTTTTATTGTATTTTTTTGCTTGTTTTTTTGCAAATGCTTTGTTAACCAGGAGTCAGGTAGTCATCTTTAGCAAAAGCACAAATGAGATGTGTATTTCTCCCTTGCAAATAATGATTCTGGGAATATGATAGGATTCAAGGTCTGAAAACAGCATGTTTATAGATGCTCAATAACATAACAATGTTATGCAGAAATTTCTGTTTACAATATCTCTTCCACCATCCCCAAGATAAAGTTTCTGCATTTCAAAAGGTGGAGGCAATGTTTCAGTCAGTATATTTCTTGTTAAATGTAGAAGTTAAATGAAGCTTGGGGCAGGTAACAGACATTAACAAAGTACCATTCCTCTGTTCATATCCAGTAAGGGATTAAATAACAGCTATTGAGCTGCACAGGTTCTTGATGTGCTAATTTTGAGAGAGCATCTGAGCAGATGCCTCCTAGCACTGTTAAGATGTGTAACTATCCCAAAACCCTAGGAACAAAAAGAAATGCAGTCAAGCAAACTTAAAGTCCTCATCCCTACAAACATCATTCTGGAACTTCAAGTGCCACAACCCAGGAACTCTTTATGGAAATCCTACTAACGACTCATTCCTGTGTCACAGCCTTGGCCAACGCTGACTTTTCCACAGTGGTTTTCCTTCACTTTTAGAATATCCTCCTCTTTTCCCAAGGATGTGCTTACAGGAGCCGGCTGTACTAAAAGTACCGGTGGATTTGCCATATCCCGAGCACTTGCCGAGCTTTCTCTCACGATAGCAAACTGCGTGCTGCCATCTCGCGGTTGCTCAGGAACTCCCAACCCCGGCCAGGAGCTGCTGCCGCTTAGCCCCGCACCACCAGGTCACAGTAAAAGGGAACATCAGGTAAGTTACGGCACAAACTGAAACAACTGATTCTCATTCGCTCCTCTGAAAGTCAACAGAAGGTCAGGCGATGCTGCCCGACTGCATACTTTGTCCTTTCCATCTTAGAAAAGGGCAGAGGGGTGAAGGTGGGCTCCAGCCATCACTGGTTTTCCTCCACACCAGCTCCCCACACAAATTCAGGCTCTCTCCTCAAAAGCCACTGCAGACCTAAAAAGCCCAATTCCTCACTGCCGCTGAGCTGCTCTGCCCAGTATTTTTAATGCCCACCCCTCACACCAAGACTTCCTGCTGCTCTGCTTGCAGACACCGCTTTAAAAGCCAGACTCATAGAGCCATAGAATGGTTTGGGTTGGAAGGGACCTTAAAGATCACCTAGTTTCAATTCCCCTGCCATGGGCAGGGACGCCTTCCACTAGGACCAGGTTGCTCAAGGCCCCATTCAACCTGGCCTTGAACACTTCCAGGGTTGGGACATCCACAGCTTTTCTGGCTCAAGGTGTTCCCACTCCTCTTCCAGTATCTCCCTTGCCCAGGGAAGAGAACGTGGCAGTGTGGCAGCAGATAAACACAACTTAATAGTAACCATAGCCCTACTGCCCTTCCTGTTCACACAAAAAACACTTGCCCAAAGCCTTTCACTCTTTATACCACAGTAAAGTGCAGACAAAATGAGTTCTTAAGATCGTGAATGCCACAGGGCAGGAATTACCCTGTTCCTCTCACATGTGCTTAGTATAAAGTTCAAACGAATACAGCAGCCTCAAGTGCTTTCACGAGTGTTACCGCAGCTACCCAATTACTCTGATGAATTTTATTTACTTACTCATTTATTTTTGCTCCAAAGATAAAAAGGTGCAGCTCCTCAGGCAGCAAGCCTATTCACAGCAGGAGAAACCAGGATTTCTTGATGTTTTTTAGTTATGTGCTACCTTTCACCAGCTCAGAATGACAAGTTAATGATGAGGGAGAAAACAATTCAAGGGCACCAAACCTCATCTGAAAAACAATAATAAACCCAAGAGAAAAATAAGCACTTCACTTCTTGTTCACGTACACAGATATAGTGAGAGAAACAGGGCTGGACAGGGCCTAAAGATCTCAAGCTATTTACTAGGTGCCTGGCGCAGGGAGAGAAATACTACTTTTGTGAACTGTTTCTTTAATCTGTTTTTAAAGACATAAGTGTAAGAGGACCCACATTGTTCATGCCTGGATCTCTCCCTGCTCCACATTGCCTTTTTCAAAATCACCTTCTAGGAGACTCCATAAACTCCCAACTCAGTGGTGTTTATATCACCTCACCCTGCAGAAAAATCACCCAACACTATCAAATGGGAAGTGCTTTCAAAACGACTTTCAAAACTGACCAAAAGAATCCAGCCCAGGACAAACCCTACTTTCAACAAATCAAGTTGCTTAAAGAAGCCAAAATAATAAGCAGATAAAAAATAATACAGCATAACTCAACCACAGCCAAAGATTTAAATGATAAAAATTGGACTGGGAACTATGCAGCTGAGTAAGAAGATAAGCACCCCCCCCTACTTGATGGAAACAGAAAAACAGCACCACTTTCCTTGGGGAAGAGGTTTTTCATGGAAGAATGAGAATTGTCCTGTAGATGTGCTTCTGTAGTTACCATAGCTACATAGTTTTATCCTTCCTTCAAGAGATCCTTATTCACATATTAAGCCTTGTCCCTCGCCCCCAAACCTGTTCAGAAAGTTATCTCAAAGATTCTGTTACATTTAGATGACACTGCCCTGCCCACTGTTGCAGGTATTAGAAACCAACCCACTTAGATACAAAAATTAGCTCCAAGACACAAAAATAAATCGCTCTGTACGTGGAAGTATCTTACTCTATTAGTTTGTTTTCGAAGCCAAACATTCCAATACTTTGCTTGCTCACCATGGGTCAGCCCATGGCTGTGCATGCATTCACAAGGAGTTTCAAAGGCATCCTCCACACTTCTCAGTACACGTTTTTCCAAGATGATATTTCTTTTTGAAAAGAAGTCTCATGCAAAACATAACTGAGTACCTGACTCTGCATTGCTGCAATGAGTTAGTCGCCTTATATTTACAGAGGCAACATGACTGTAAACTAAGACAGCTTACTGAAAACAGCCTTCAAAGAGGATTATCTCCAGTACCACCTCAAAAAGCAGAAAAGCAAATTTGGAAGTTAGAATCATGAAACGATAATTAAACTGTAACTCAGGATAGCAAAAGCCAGATGAAGTACAATTTGTAAGATCTTTGCATGTTGTCACACTGCAAAAACTATGGCTTGAACAAATGGAACTGATGCCAGCCTGAGCTTCTAGACATTATTGACATTTAAGAAAGTAGCCCCTTCAATCTTTTAAGAGTGAAAGGCCATTTCCATAATGCCTAATTTGTTAGCAGTTTCAAGCATGTTTCCAATGCACTTTCTACACCAGCTGCAAGCAGCTTCACTTATAGGACTCTGCAATATTAAACAATTGGCTTCGGTTTCTAAAACAGCACGGCAGCCAAAACTCTTCTAAAAGATGTTTGTGCATCTACCTGAGGCATTCCCTGTTCTGAAGTCATTAACACAGTATACTTAAAATGAATCAATCACCTTAATAGAAACCAGAAAATTATGTAGTCAAGGGCAAAAAGAGTTAACCTTTTCATTAAGAAAAAACACATTTTCTAAAGCAAACAAAGGCACACCCAAACACACAAATTCCCCCCCCACAAAACATATACAATATTCCCAAGATGCCTCCAATCACACTTTGGAAGAGTATGCTAAATTCTTGATGATTCAAGTCAGAACAGTTCACCTTGGCACCACTCTTACGTAAATGATGGGACCAAACAGAATATGTGCTTACTGTCTTGCCTTGATAACAACACATAGCAAGGGGTGAGGCAGTTCCATCAGAAGGGCCTTTACAGGAGTCATAGGTTTACCAGAGGTAATTCTACCTTTGGATCCCAAGAGAGAGGAGGGCATACAAGTCAATGCAGATCACTGAAGATGCCCCTCACAGGCAGGTTTCTGCCTTGCCATCAACCTCAAAATGGGTCCTCATAAAAGCTCCATCCCCAAGCAGTAAGGATACAGGTAATCCATAGGCTACATAGGAAGAAAACAACAAAAAAAAATTCCAAAAGACATCGAGTTACCATGGGACAATGGCTGCTGCTGCCACTGCCCCCAGCAAGTACAAGCAAGGAACAACAGGATACTTACACTGCTCTTTCCTTAAGGATAACTGAGCATGGCCAACTGGCAGATGCCTTCCGGCTGTTGGACAGACATGGCAAGGAGGGAACCTGTGATAATACTAGTAGACTTTCTAAAAGAAGTAAGAGATTGCATTAAAATTAAAATCTACAGTTATGGTGGAAAGGTCTTTGACAAACCCCAGGAAAGACAGGTGGTTGGTGAAAACTAGAAAGACACTGACTGAGTTAGCTCATATAAAGCATGACACCCACATGCAGAGGGCAGCTTAATTTTTCAACGTCTTTTACATTTAAGCTGGCAGATTCTATTCTGATACAAAGTATTACTCCTCTACTTTAATATCTTGTGTTCTAATAGCATCCATATTTCACAGGCTGGAAGGCTGCTGTTGTAGCCATTTAGAAGAAAATGTGGGACAGTTTCACCTCAACGTTCTGGTCAACTCAACCCCATCATTTAAAGACTGATGCATATACCTTAGCCTTACTATCTAAATTTCCCCCAAATAGCCCATCAACATCCTCTTAGCTTTCTCATTTTACTACTGATGTGCTACACAAACACAATTCCATACCAAAAAGATCATGTCGCACACCCTTACTTACATGCCAACGCTTACATCCATACTCATTCCCAAGTCTGACATACAAGATCATTAAATAGCACAGAAGAGTCTGCCACATGCAAGTGTTCTTTGAGGAGCAAATGACCACGTTTACCTACTGAGATTTGATAAACACAATCTGTTCAGTTCTGAGCAAGGTTAAGAGGTGTTTTGTTTTCCTTGTTTTCCTCATTTATACTAATGGTGACAAGTACCTTGAACCAGCAGAGACACCCTGTGGACTCAGACACCACCTAATGTACTCCCCCTTTGACACCATGGAGATAAATGCCTTGATGGATTTGGAAAGCTGTGTCCACTTTTATATCTGAGAAAAATTATCTATCCCCAGTTACCTGCCAATATCATGAATGTATTTTTTTGATGGAAAATGCAGTTTACTCATTTAAAAGATGGAATGTGTCTGGTTTAGGCTTTATCATTCTTAGGTAGTTATGTTTGTTCAGAGAGTGAGTGACAGTTTGGATTTAGATACACTGCTGTGAAGGAAATAGAATACTATATTTTGCACATCCACATCTATTTTAAGTCTAAGCTGCAACCAACCTTCCTTGCCACAAGACAGTGACTTTAAACCATTCTACTCATCCCTTTGTTTGCACAGGAAGTCAGAAGCTGAGAAGAACTGTAAAACCACACCATCCAGGAGAATAAAACATCTGAGCAAGGGTGGAGAAAAATGCAAGAGCGTATGCACACAAGATATGCCTGTAAATCCCAGACTGTGCTTTTTGGTCTGCTATACCCCAGAGCTCACAGAACTCTTTTAGGTGACATCAGGCTTCAGAGAAGTGGGCCCCTGCAAAGCTCATGAAGTTCAACAAAGCCAAGTGCCATGCTCTGCATGTGGTTTAGGGCAATCCCAAGCACAAAGGCTGGACAGGGACTAGACTGAGAGCAGCCCCAAGAAGGACTTGTTGGTTGACAATAAGCTCAACATGACCTGGCAGTGTGCACTTGCAGCCCAGAAAGCCAAGTGTGTGCTGGGCCACATGAAAAGGGTAGTAGCCAGCAGGCTGAAAGAAGTGATTTTCCCTCTGTACTCCACTATGCTGAGATCCCTCTGCAGTACTGTGCTCAGTTCTGGAGACAGAGGGACATGGACCTGTTAGAATGAGTCCAGAGGAGGCCATGAAGATGATTAGAGGGCTGAAGCACCTCGCCTGTGAAGACAGGCTGAGAGATTTGGGGTGGAAACCTTAGAGCAGCTTTCCAGTACCTAAGGGGGCCTACAAGAAGTCTGAAGAGGGACTTTTTATAAATGTATGTAGTGACAGGACAAGGGGAATGGCTTTAAACTGAAAGAGGGTAGATTTAGGCTAGATATAAGGAACAGGTTGCCCAGAGATGGCTGCCCCATCCCTGTAAGTGTTCAGTGCCAGGCTGGATGGGGCTTTGAGCAACCTGGTCAAGTGGCAGGTGTCCCTGCCCATGGCAACGGGTCAGAGCTAGATCATCTTTAAGGTCTTTCCAATCCAAATCATTCTATGTTCAGTGGCTGTGGGAAGATCATCAGATCGTTTTGCTGCCAACAGCTCAGCTGACTCCCAGGCTTTAAGCATGTAAGTAATGTGAAAGAGCAAATTCAGTTCAGCCGAGAGAGCTGAACTAGCTATTACTCCAGAAAGGCTTGTGCTGAGAGAACAGACCAGGTAAATCCAAGGTGCCTTAGATTGAAATGTCAGGAAAACAACCACGATCACAACAAATACTGCTGTTACCAGAGATAATAAATTTAGTGCAGTGGATCACCAAGAACCTCAATCTTGCCTACAACAGAGGTAAAAATACTGTAAAAACTGAAATATAACTGAATAAGCAAGGTGCAAGAGCACATCCTCCTCAGCCATCCAGACTTCACAACAACCATGCCAGCATTGCTCCTGGCAACACAGCGAAACAGTTCACAATTTAATCTGTTCTGAAGAAAAATGTATTTGGTCTATGTGCTATCAAAGGCTCAGGCTATCTTAATTTCCCACTAAATTCTCTGAAGTCAATGATACAATTTCCTCATTTGAGACATGGTTTCAAGTATGCAGAATTTTTATTAAGATTACCAATATCTTGCCAGTCCCCAAAGGGATCAATGAATCCAAACAACCTAACTTTTCAAATTAAGTTCCAGTCTGTGTCTATGAAATTACTACTTTAAGACTGTAACTGAGGAATAGTGGGGAGCAAGCCACCTCCAAAAGGGAACTACAGAATATTTCACATCATTCACTTCTCCTCTACCCCCCTTTTCAAGATAGGTGGAATACCTTATGCCTAGCCAGTAGCCTCTTCAAAGTCTCCTTATTAGTACAAACACCAGGGATTTTCCACCAGTAATTATTGAGGTCCCTTTCCTCTCTACTGATCACCCTCCAAACAACCTACTGGTCTACCCTCGTAGTTTATCAATCATTGTATATTTCACTGTTCAGCAAATTGGAATGATGTGAAATATCCACCCAGCTTTGTTCCAGCCATCAGACAAAAAGAGATCTAAAATAAGATCAAGTACTTCAAGCACCTGACCAGTCACACAAATCCTTCCCACAGTAGCCTAAAGTTCATCCCAACAGAAACCAATCAAACACCAAATGGCAATAATGACCATCAACTATCTAAGTTACAGTTTTCTTTATTCTCCAATAAAACTGAGAAAACCAAACAGTACAAGGACTTCAAGGTCTAGCATCTAAGATTCCAGACAGAATAGACAAGCAGAACACAAAACCAGAAAACATCTTAACACACTCAAACAAACAAAACCAGGAAAACCAGACACCCTCAGCTGAGAGATGATTAACTAAAGAAAAGGCACTTTTGAGACAGAAGCCAGCACTTCATTAGACTTCAGCAAGTCTGATACCTCCAGCGACTTTCACTTGTTTATGCAATGTTTCACAGCAACCAAAGCTACCCCCTCAAAGCCTCAGCAGTAGAAAATATGTTACCACTTTTTAAAAATTAGACAGGCTTCCATGCAGAATGGTTAGATCATCCTCAAAGTTTTCCATAAGGTATCTCACATTCATCCTCAATAAAAATCTCCATGAAGGCCCACTAAAGAATTTACATGTCATTGGCTAGTCCAAGCAAAACAAACCAAAGCAATGTACCTCATCAATGATGCGAGACTGCACCTTAATTAGGAACTCATATCCAGACACATTAATGCATAACCCCACACCTAAGTGCCTATGTGGGTCTTGACTATATTCAAAGCTTTATTCTAACTCCAGAATTTCTTGAAA
>JBCJKH010038288.1:5718-20593 GCA_039877255.1 Loriculus beryllinus | reverse complement strand
AAAAAAACTCAAACAAGTGATTTTTTTTTTCTTGTCTGTAAATATGAATGTTAACAAAAACAAAAAAGGTGACTTTAATTGTTCCAAATGTGCAAATAAGCAGACAATGTTTATAGATTATTTGCATTTGAACTTTGACTGAATTTAACCTTGTTAAAAAGAACAGAAGGTGAAAACAGTCTTCAGCCAGCTCCTCACAGGGCTTGATTCCTTGTCTCCCCACAGCCCCTTGCCTGTAATGCCGCTGTTCAGGCTGTATTTTAAGCTTGAGCCTGCAGAGCTGCCATTCAAACTTAGCATTTACCAATGGTTACCACAGAGTGGTATCCCAGATACCTTCTGAGTTTTCCTGTGCTTATCTCAAATACCTCTCAGCATGAGCAAATTATAACTTCTAATGGTGAAGCTGGAGTTCAGCTTAAAAGGTAAAGCTGGCAACTTATATGAAAGTTGCTTAGTAATTTTTGTGTTTTCTGATTGACTCAGGTTATTTCACATGATCAAACAGGACAATCTTTTCCAGTAGAAATAATTTTCAGAGTTTTGCAGAGGAATGACACGTATTTTAGCTGAGCTGTCTTATACAGCTGAGAAAAAAGAACAGCTTTCTATTTATTTTGATCTGGTCATCTGTTTGAACATGATAGCCTTTTACTGTCTGCTGCAGTTCTTATGAGGACATTTAATTTATTAATGAGTTTAGGTATTTTCATTATGTCCTGATTTTCATATGAAAAATGTTTGTTTTACTGAAAATTTAATTTCCTGCTCATGGAACGTATTGAGGAAGTGTGCTTATGAAAGAAGACATTAAGAATGTAAATCTGCGAAAGGCTTAAGCCTTCTTCATATTCCTCTTCTCTGACTTCAGATGGGGACAGTTTTAGATTGCAGTAAAGTCCACCTTGTCATTCTCATTTCAGTTTTGTGGCTGCATTTTCTGCATTTGTTCCTTTTTTTTTTTTTTTTTTTCTATTTGGTAGCCTGAAGCAAACGTCAAATGCCTCTTCACTTTGATAAAGTTTATCTTGAGATTTCAGTGTTGAAAGGTAAAGTAGATTTTAACTAAGCTCAACATATGAATCCTTGATAGAGTCTTGAAATTAAGGCAGAGTTTTAAATTGCTTAATGGGTTTAGGCTGTTTAAGGATTTATGTTTTTATGTCTTCAATTTCTGTCATGGCATTATAGGAGTAATAGTATAGCAAAGGTTGCTAAATGAAGGTTTTTAGTAAACAGATACATAGCTGTTTATGCTAATGTATATTCCCCAGGCGGTGCAGAATTCTCTGGGATGCATTAACTTTCATGACTTCTAGGAGGAAGTCTGCAGGAATATTTTCTACCCTTAAAACTGTCTGTTCTTTTAGATTTTCTGACTTTGGTCTTAGCATAATGTTTTTCTCTACAACTGCACAGAGGTTACTGTGGTCTGACTCTTATGGATTTCAGCTTAGGAGTGTGTTCCTAAGAAAGGGGTCTTCACTGAATGGGTCAAACTGCAACTTTCCAAACAGGAGAGATTGCAGCATATTTTCTTGAAAAAGCTTTCCATTTGTTACCAGCTGTGTCCTCTGATTTACTCTCACTACTAGGAAACAAAGATTGTTGAGAGCAACTCCCTCTTTTGCTTTATGTTGAAAGGTTTTATTAACTCAGGAGGAGCTTTCTGGCCATTTGCAAGCTTAATATAGATTCTGGCATGGCAAGGACTCTGTACTATCTATAGACAATTTTGGCTATATGTTATGGGTTAGTGGTTATTTGCGTTTTTACAAGCATGAGGGCTGCTTGACACAAATGGCAGAAAAATGTTTTCTGGAAATGGAGGCCCACAGTTGAATTAGGTTTATTGACATTATTTTGCTTTGCTTCTGCTACGTGCAGACTCCTTCTAAGTACAAAAGTACGCTTTCATTTCAGCAGAAACTTATTTTAGTTTCTGTGCTAGAACAGATAAAAATATTTGAGGTATCTCAGTAAAATGATGAAAACAAATAGTTTCTTTTATTTCCTGCTGATAAAGTATGATACAAGTTAGGATCACCATTAAAAATACATATTTATTGCAACAGTTAGAATCAAGAGCAACAGATGGCTTATTAAAATTATTTAACATATCAGACTTGAGGGTTGAAAGGCACTAATTGCCACACTGTAATGTTATTTGGTTGTAAAATCTGTTTAAAATCACAGTCTTGTTAATGGAATCTGGAGAGATGATTATGAATTAAGAAGAAAAGTGAAAGATATGCATATTGTTTTAAACATGAAATTGCTTCCTGTAGTCTAAACAGAACATAGCATGTGGACTTTCATGGTCAGAAACGGGGCTGGTACTTTGTGTCTTCTCCAGTAACCCACAATCTCACTCAGTTATGAAATGCAGTTCTAAAGAATTGCCGAACAAAATAATCATAGAGTTGAGCAGATAGATGATGTAGGACTAACAGAAATTGAGTAGTGATACAGCAGCAATCCACTGTGGTTGACCACTGATCACCTCTCCTCTGAGAGACACACATGTATCTTGCCCCAGGGTGCTTCACCGCTGCAAAATAAGGTCATGCACTCTTCCAGTGAAGTGGCATTACTGGCTTTAAGGTGTGTAGCTTAAGGTTTTCACGAGAACTTCTATCGTGGACTGAAAAAGATTTCCTGATTTAGATGATAAATCATTATTTTCTAAGTAAATTATATTTTTTCCCTATTATCATAAATAACTATGGGGATATTTTTTGTGATTTTTTTTTTTTTTTTATCTTATCCTATCCATTTTTGTAATCAGATATAATGAAAACTTATGTTTTCCTCTCCAATTTTTTTGTGTCCTAGCAGTATTCTTTACAGGAGCATAAAATGATAAAACTGGTAATTCTTTACTAAAAGTAACAGCATAGGATTTTTAAACATCTCCATCTAACAAGTAAAAAAAGCCATAGGAAATGCTGCAATTCTCTAATTCACTGTAAGTAAAGCCATAAGCTATCCATCAGAAAAGAGTTCAAGGCAAAACTTAAATTCAGCTTTTTTACAGCATGAGGTCTCAGTTTACTTTTGCAGTGTAACCAGCAGTATTCACTCTCACAATGGGAGTCAGGGGCCAGGGAGAAAAGATAACATGAAATTACAACTGCATAATTACTAAAAATAAGAAAAAAAATATTTTTTCTATTTTGTGTTTTGAATGAAAATACTTGTTTGTATAATTACAGAAACGGGACATCAGACGTTTGCGGTCATAGCCATGAAGAAGAATAGTCCAGAGTGCTCAGTAGGAAAAGAAATATTTGAGGCTACGACAAGAAGAAAAACTTCTATCTCTGCAGATAAACTCAGAATTAAATCCATGCTGCCCCTTCTCTATAATGTCTTTGATTCTCGGAGGCTTGTATGAGAGACACAAAAGACAGAATCTGGTCATAGGTTTTTCCCCTTTTTTCACCCATTCTGATTTTGGTATCTAGTTGCTCTGCATTTTGGAAAGTTAAAGATGATATGTTGAAACGTGAACTCGTTCTTGTCTAGGATATACTTTGCCAGGTCTGTCCACAAGGAAATGAACTGTCAGTAACTGATCTATAGTTTGAACCTCCGTGCAAAAGTTATACATTTTACCATTGTTTTTACAGTCAAAAGAGGCATTCCTGTATCCACTCTTAGCTCTAGTTCTTAAAGCAGGAAATGTAAAATCAGGCAATAGATGGTACTATTTAACCTTTGCCTTCATGCTTCTTGCTAGAAATGCGTTAAGAGTGCTCAATTGGATCATTAGCACGTCTGACTAAGCCAGAGCGAGGAGAGGTCTTGGCTCAGAGTGTGCAGCAGGCTGCTTGGTGGTGGGGCTGGCAGGAATAAAATGCCTGTTCTCTACATCAGGCTCAGGAAAATCCAGCTATCTGCTACTGGTGCCTCTAGGAAAAGGGTAAAGAAGCAGATCAGTGATCATTTCTCAGGGAATCCTAAGTGCTGGTTACTGTCATTTCCAGTCCTTTTCAACCCTCTCTAGCAGTGATGGCAACAGCAAGCCCAGTGTCCTAACTCTTTGATTTAAGTCTTCACCTCTTAATTTCAGTCTCCCATCCCTGAAGTAATATGATTACACTGCAGGCAAGTCTCATTGGCTCTGACTCAAGTTTTCCTGAATAATAATCCCAGTTTTTTATTAGATTTGCAGTATGAGAATAAGAACAATAATAATAACAACAACAATACTAATGTTGACTAACCGTACTCATTTTGCTGTGGGTTTTTGTAGAGTATTTTGTATGTCTTACGGAAACACTGGAATTTAGATTTCATATAAGCATCTAAATAGTTTTATTTTAAAAAGACCCTTACCTATAAGTAAAGCATTGGTCATTTACTAAAAAAAAAAAACCCTATGTATAAAAGGGAGTAAAAGAATCTGTTCTAACATTGGCGAGACAGCATTTTATTATTCCTGTGTGTTTTTACAAAACCTTATATTACAAAAAGATGTCAGCAGGTGTTTTATTGGTAGAGAATCATACAAATGAAACCGCAGACTTTGGCTTTTTGAGGTTAAAAACATATGGTGTGTGTAAATTAAATCCTATTAAAGTCTATTTGCATATGGAACCTGGCTTGATTTACAGGATGTATTCTGTAGCCACTTTATAAAATTTGTACTCATTTTTCATGGTTAATGGCCATATGCTTCTGCTACTCTTTGAGACTATGTGGGCTGCATCTGCTGGCTAATTGAACACCTGAAATTTCTTGTTACTTGACAATTAAGGATTCTTTGTAGACTAATCAATGAGATGTCTGACTGATAGAATGTAGGTTCAAAGAAAAAGAAGGACAGCTTTTCAGTAAATGTCTTACTTTTTATATGACTCTTCAATAATACTGACATGAACGCATGAATGAATTCTTGCCATTTAACTGATTTTTCAGGTAAAATTAAGAGTGACATGGTGTCTAATCACAAAAAAGTGCAAGTTTTTTAAAAAGTGAAATGTTCATTGAAAATGTAATATCATTTGGAGTTAGAGAAATGTTCTGACTATAGTCAAAATAGTAAGAATATCTTTCACCAGCCTAGGATATATAAACTGAAGGGTTATGTCAGATTTGGCCTGATGTGAAATATGTCTATGCAATTCCACTCAGTAAATGAAAAAAGATATACCTATTTCTAGTCTTTATATTTGTTCTTATATTTCAATGCACTAGTCTGATGGCAAAGCAGGACTTAAATTTGTTAACCTTCCTTATAATGTGTTCAGAAATGAATGATCTGCACTGATTTTATAAATTGTACTGAAAGCCCGAGCAATTGTTCATTTAAACATATTGCTGACAGGATAACAGGGGGGGGACACTAGATGTCTTCTGCTCTATTTTCTTTGAGCTGCTGAGTTCTGTATAAATCTTCAGATCAGACAGACTCAGAAGCAGAAAATGCTACATAAAAAAAATGCTTGCTTGAATGGTAATGCAACAAAAGTGACATATTTCCTGTAAAGTTTTTAGTTAAGGTTTTTTGGAAATAATATAGAATTTTTCTCATGGTTATCCAATATTTTCTGAGAGCTCAGTTGTCATGTCCTTCAAGCATATGTTACAAAGGAACACAAAAAGCAAGTCAAATAATTTAAAAGCCTATTATCAAAATCAGTAATGTAAAATGGAGGCAAGATCTAACATAGATATTCATTCAAGTGTAACATATGAATTATAAAATAGGCATTCATTATGCAACTTTGAGATGTTATGAATACTGTAAGTATTCAGGTGCTAGACACCACCATGCTGAGTTTGTTGGTATGATCCTGATTATGAAGAATATCCAAACCAGCAAAAAAAAAAGTCTTGTCAAGGTTTGTTAGTACAGCTATCTCAACAATACAGGAAAGACAAGTATGGCGGAGGTCATAATCGCTGACTTCAGGTAGCTCGTTACCTGAATGTATCGAATGAGTCATGTTACAGAGTGGTTTGTATCCTTGTCACGAGTTCCCCGTAGCCAGGATTTTATTTTATTTTTTTCACTAGATAGGGTGACCAACGTTTTCTTTTACAAGTGTAATCTGTTGTCCAGTGTTGTACTGTCACTGCTTGTGCTACAGTTTAACTTCTGTTATTCAATCAACTCCTACTGGCCTAGGACTACAGCCTGCTTTATGGATGGTGTTCTTAGTGAGTTGGTAAGCTCTGTAAGGATGACTCCAGTAGGGTTTGGGGCTTTTGGGTTGAAGGAAAGAGGAAGTGTCCAAGAGAGTAATTCAACTTGAAAACTGCTTGTCTCTCCTGTTGATGCTATTTCACTTGAAACACAAGTACATAGAGAACAGAGGAAAAGCATGTGAGAAAAAACCCCAAATAGTACGTTTGTATCACTCATCTGGGTGGTATGTTACTCCGATTGTTTATTCAGAAGAATATTTAGAGATATCTCTGCAGCTTTGATATGTTTTAAGAAAGATGCTTACTTCAGGATAGTCAGATCTGTAACCTCTTTATGAGTGTATATTTGCTCTTTGATGTATTCAGCATTTCACTACTTCATTGCAAGTAGGCCTTTAAAAGTGTTGTGTTCATACAGGTAAGCTGGTATTTACAAACTTTTTTGGTAAAAAAGATTTAGAGAAGTGCTATTTTGGTACAGGAATGGCAGCATGCCTCAGAAATCATGGATGATTTATTCAGGTGTCTCTGTGTGAGAAAGCATGCATTTGTCCTCATTCAACCCTTCCTCTGTCCCCTTCTCACTGTAGACATGCACAGAAAAGTCGTTTCTATGGTAAAGTGAAAAATAAATTAACAAACAGGAAGCATAGGCAGTTTCTGAAACTCATGTTCCCCTTCCCATCTCAAATGTGAAATTCAAAATCTTATATGCAGATCTGGTTTACATGAAGAAAACCATCGTAAAGTTCTAATTTTTGTTCCTTATGTCTTTAATAAGTGTCACAATTACTCACCATCTTGGTGTGGCTCACTGTTTTCAAGTATAGATTCCTCATACCATTCATTACAGCACCTAACATAGTGGAACTTTGTTGTTTTATGATGGATACTGTTGTAGCGCAAATAGTAAATGGTTGTGAGAACATGTATTTTCTAAGCAATCACTTTAATTTTATCATCCTTTAAATGCTGGCTCATGCTATATGGATTCGGTCAGACTCAAGAAAATATGGGAAAACCCATATGCAAATAATTCAATAAACTGCATAATTTATTTACATGGATATCCTGTCTAGTCTTGAGTATAATGGTGCAGACTCATTACTGCATTCCTGAATGGATGCTTACAGAATAAAAAAAAGCTGACAAACCATTGCAATGAACTGGAATACAGTTAATTTTGGATCTGTTTTTGGTAGTTTTGTAATGTAGTTATTGCTTTTGTAATGCCAGTAGAAATTGTCCCTGCTGAGAGTGAAATTGGTGGCAAATGTAGAATACATGATGTAGTTTTTCTTGTTTTCCTTCTATGCTGATGTGCAGAATATTTAGCATGAATATGAATAAGGTTGGATTTATCTGATGTGGTTTTTCGATTGCATGCAATGAAGGCACTAGTAGAAAAATGTAAGCGATAGAAAGTGTTTTATTTATCTTATTTAAGAAGATGCATTTCACAATCATGGTTCTTAAATATAAAAAGTTAGTTTTACATTATAAGGAAATATGCACATAAACACATAGAACCTCTAGAATCAATAATGCTTAAAATATATCTGTCCTGGAAACAGAGTCAATTTGTGCTCCTCCTCCAAACCCCAAATGGACCTGAGGATTATCAAACCAACATTGATCTTTGGCTTTTTGAAACTGGTGTGATACCAGATACTTCCACCTTTCGGGTGTCCAACTTGAAAGCCCTTGTAGAGCCAGGTTTGACGAGGATGTCTGTTCAGCATTCCCTGGAGGTGAGATCCACTCTGATACTCTCATATTACTCAAAATTACTAAGTTCTTAAACATGATGGCCATGACTTTTCACTCTAACTGAAGTTAGGCCAAATACCAGTAGGAAGTGAACAAAGTTTTTCTGAAAAAAGTATTTTGTCTGATATGCCAATTCCTTCTGTTTATCAAAGAACAACACTAAAACTACTGAAGCTGAGGTTTTTCTCTTGGAAATAGGCTGTAGTACTTGATGCGATCTAGACACTCAATGCATAGTAGGAAAGGCTTTTCTTCAAGAAGACTCAAGAAGACTAGAAATAGAATAAATTCAGGAAAAGAACTCAGATATCATATAGAGCACAGTGGATAGGTGTATAATGATGGCTGAATAAAAAAAGGTTTCCACTTTAAAAAGTAAGTGCAATGGGTGTTTCCAAGACTTCCTGTAAGAAGGAGGAGAAACAATGAGACCGAAACACCAGCAAGGTAAATGTCTTGCAAGATGTGAGAAACTGACACTGCTGTGTCTTCACAGCTGAATGTAATTCAAAGAAAATTAATCCTCTTTAGGTTCTTCCATCTTTTATGAACCTTACAACAGCAGGAAGAAAAAAAAAAAGCTTTAAGTTAAAATATTGATAAACATTAAAAATGCAGACTGCAAATGAATGTAGATTAGTAGCAGCAGATGCTCTTTTTCTGGCCAACAGTCATTTCTGATCTCTGTCTTCTATCTGTATCTCTTACAGGTAATTTGCACTTTAAATGTCCTTCACTATTTAGCACCATTTAAATGGCACAGGATAGCATTTTTTACATTAACAACTAAAAAGGTCTGATAAGAATGGATTATTTTTTGGTTTTTTTTTTCATGGTTTCTTTAGAGCTCCTCTTTTGTCTTTAGCTGAACAGTGTTCAGCAATTTATGTACTTGTCTTGTTGGGCTGCATTTTGGAGGGTATTTTTTTTTTCTGTAATTTTGCCTCACTTCCTCTCGCTCATATCTTTTCCCTTTAATTCCCATTCTTCTTTCAGTTTTCTCATTGAAAATAAGTTGCTTATGATCAGTTCCAGTCTTGTCTCACTTTGCAAACCTTAAGTTTGCGATGAATGATCTAGACTTGTCCAGGGAAATTTGAGTAGACTTTGATGAGAATATAACTGTAAATTGTATTCTATACCTAAACACAGTGTACTATGCTGTGTCATATTAGATGTCAGATTACATTGGGGTGATACCTGCCCATGTAGGCATCCAGCTTTAATTACTGGAATCTGTTTTGGAACTAAAACCAGCAGATATTTTGCTTGACAGGACAAAACCTTGGCAGGTTTTGTGAGCCATGTACCCTGCTCTCTCCACTCTGGATGATTCTCGCTTTGGACTGTTCAGCAGTTTTCTGGGGGCATCTCCAGCTGGGTCCAGTGCAGATTCATCAGTAACTGTGGCAGCCTTGGAGAACAGGATTCCTCAGGAAAGATATCCACAGAGGTACGAGTGCAAGATGGAGTGTTCACAGACAGTAGATTTTTCTAATGGATGAGATAGAGGGAACCATTTTGCTGATCTGCTCCACACTAAACTCAAAACCTCTTTGATGAGGTCACTGTGTTCTGATTGCTATATAAACTTCCTGACTTTATTCTTGTTTTCAGGAGATTAGTTGAAACATAGGCTGCTATGTTTACTCCTAGCAAGTGGTATTTAAATGAGTGTATACACATTTTTCTTAGGCTCCCTGACTTGGGAGTACATAACATTAATTACATTACAGGAATGTTGGTTTTTGTCATCTCTCATCAGTACCAAGTTTCTCAGTGTAGAGATTGGATCCATTGTGAAAGCAAACCTGAATAAGTTAAAGCAAACAAATCTCTCTGCTCACAGATAACTAACTACCTTGTGATGTGGAACAAAAAATTTCAACAATGAGATAACTAATTTTTAAGTACTCTGTGTTTTTCTTGCTTTTTAATACATAATGCTGTCATTTGGGCACATGGGCAGTGGTATTCCTAGCATTAAATGGAGGCAAGTACACAGACCCATGTTTTATAAAATTGATAACTGGTGAATCTGTTACATGAATACTAGAGTGCAGATGAATACTAGAGTGCTGATCCAGAATAGCTTGTGCAAATCACGGAATAGAGGGCTTTACTCTAGCTCAGAGAATAGGAGGAGGTCACAACTAGATCTTCCCACACAGTATTAGACAGAAATTTTAAAACGGGAAATAAACCTGGTTTTCAGTATTTGTATGCACTAATTATGACTGCAATAAGAAAAAGTTGCATAAGCAAGAGAAAAGAAATAATGCAATTTTCAGAGTGAAATTTCTTATATTTTTAATGAACCAATTTTGAAAACAAATAGCAATCTCACTGACTGTTTGTATATCTGAGCACCTGAGGATTAAACTTTGCATTGTGAAATAATTGTAGAGCACAGTGACAGATTGGATGAAATTTAGCTTTGATTATTAACAATTGCAGGACTTGAAAGAAACAATTGAGTTAATTTTTATTTTGAAAGAAAGTATTCACCTATGTGTGTAAACTATGTAGATACCTCAGTCCCAATCACACACTGACTTGATCTGATTATCACAGAACACAGATGATATCAACACGAAGGATGCCATCTCTGACACTTAGAGGACTTTTTTGAAACAGTTGTATAGGCAAGGTCTTCAGAACCATATAAGTTGTTAATTTTCATCATATTGCATTGTCATTTTGATATTATTGAGAGAGGTTTTCCATTGCAGTATATTTCCATTACATCTTTCAATTCTCTGCTCAGGTTCTGCTTGGCTATGAATATTTATCTCTGTAAATATATGTAGCATAGCTAAAGTGGAATAGAAAAATACTGCCAAATGTTTTTAAGACATTTTAAACCATGTTTAAAATTATGTTTTCATAGTGGTTCCCACTTCATAAGAAAAGTGATAATTTTAAAAGAAATAATATACCTCAGCACAAAGATACTGTATAAATTGATTAGGGGTCCAATTAAATTTCATCTAAATTTGTATTAATATAAGTTAAAGAGAAATTTTCAGGACAGTAATACAGAATGATTTATCAGTACTTTGAAATGTTTTTCACATCGTCAAGTTTGAGGATAACTAAGTAGTTACTCATATGAAAAGAGCAAAATCCTATAGAATACATATACATATACTACAGATATACATACAGAGATACAGATATGCAAATATATTTAATGTAGAAGAATCTTAAGAATTGTGTCAGGTTTGGAGGCTTTTTCTTTTTCTTTTTTTAAAGACAAAAGTCTTTACCTGGGCTAGGAAACAAGTAGTAATGCTTCATATCCTTAACAAATCATATGTTAGGTATGTTAAAAAGTTCTAAAATGCTTAATTTGGTTCAGGATTGCACAAATCCCACATGTACTCAGACTTTGATGTAAGTGGTATCACAAATTTTTCTCTAGAATGCTTTGAACGGTATTCTATGGATATTAAAAATAGTTTTCCTTTTGATGCTCTGACTCTAGCTTTTGAATTTATGAATGATAGAAGTTTTGTTTGTGTCCCACTCTCAGGGACTGTAATAATGGACAATGCTGTGCAAGTAGGCAAGGAGTGGGAGGGAGGAAACCTAGTGCTATATTGTCTCTGCAGTTCCCCCATCCTGTATGAAGTTCAAACCAATATATATATTAAAACAGCATTATTCCCATTTACAGGTGATAAATAGTATTATTTCAATACAACTTCTTCCTGCCATATAATTTTCTCTGACATATGCTGCAAATTAAAGATTACTGTAGGGAATTCCCTTGAGGTAGCGCATGGATTTAATATGTTTGAAAAAAGATTGGATGCTCATTAACCTTTCACATTTTAAATATTTTACATGATTGCCTGTGCTTGCGGGGGCCTTGAATACGTGTTTTTTCAGTCCCATGTTCAAGTTCATAGGTATTGTCACTATGAACTGTAATGGCCCTCTTACCCTTTAATTATCGATAGCGACAACCAGTTGTCTCTTCTCCTTCTTTTGAATAAACGTTCCCTACGTGACAAGAGAAACAACCACAACAGGCAAGTTCATCACAAAGACAAGGTCACAGTAAGTTATAAAACAAAATACATGATTCTTGGAAAACTAGACAGTTTAATCTGAACTATATTATGCAATGAAAAAAACCCCATTTTTTTTACAAAATTTCAATCTGTCATGGTGAATGCAGAATGTTAAGCTAAGCATTTAACAGATAAGTTTCAAAGAAACAATAAATGACTAGTATGAAACCGAGCGCTAAGATAACAAAAAGAAAAGAGATGGACTTGGGAGACAGAGTAATTTTTTCCATTTTTTAAGATAATATTTATGACTAAATTTCTCCCAGGAAGAGGACTGAACATTGGTGTGAAATGTGCAATATGAAATAAGTTAAAGAAAACTACAGACAAGTGGATGTAGTAAAGTTAAAGATCTCTTCATGGACTGCCTCTGGAAGTCTGATGTCACCCTCCAAATTTTATACACCTTCTGCATTCTTAGGTACATATTATGAATGAAATGAAAAATAATGAATTTAGAGAACCATTACTTGGGACAATAATATTTCTCATCCATTGATCCTGTTTCTAAAATCTTTATACAGCTTTTGTTCTGGCAAATCTCTCATTAACATTACAACTATCTTGAGAACCTCAAGAACCGAATTGTAATTGTTAATGCACTGGATTAGACAAAATTTATGAATGTATTTACTGATGTGTTTAATAAGTAACATTTTTTTTCCGGTCAACAGTGAACCTACTCTCTGACACCTCTCATTACTACTGGGAATAATCAGTAATTCTTTCGCAGGTAACACTAGTGTAACTAATTTTCAATGCTTTGCACTTTGACATTCACTTAAACTACCTTTGAATAGCTGCAGCCTAATTAGATAACATTTTGAATTTACTTTATTAGAACATAGACTATCTTTGCAGAGATAACTGGATAACAGTTATGCGTAGTCAAGAGGTACATAATTGAAGGAAATATCTTCCATTTACTAGTCACGGTACATTGAAATGTTTATGTATAATTCTCTTCATAAAAAAAAATATTCGTAATAATGTATCTGTTTGACTGCTATGGGCATGTTAGCTTCTGGGACTGGTTAATGGAAGTACACAGAACTCAGCATCTCAGTGAGGTAAGGGTCTGAATGCTTGAAGAATATTGTTAAGATGAAATGTAACTTATGTAAGGTTTTCTTAGTTATGGCAGTCAGTGCCAATTCATGCAGAAAATTTTAAGAAAATTATCCTTATAATTCTGGTTTTAATCATCTTCTTCTTTTTAATATAGTATTTCTTCTGTACCGCCTTGCTCCAAAGCAGATGCATGTGTGAAAACTGAAATTAGCTGCTTTCATATGATTTGAATTATGGTTCTCTTGAAAATTCATTATGTATGTATAATCACACATCTGTATGATTATAAATCTTGTGGACATAGGATTTAAAGCCGGGAATGGATTTGCAGTTGATTTTTCAGAGTTCCATCCATGTAAAGCTCAGCTTTTAGTTATAATAACAGCCACTACATTTACATCTTGAATTCTATTTTTACAGTGTGTGTTGAAAATGGTTCCTAGCAATCTACTGAGAACAGTGGTGTATGTTCATAGAATCATAGAATCATAGAATAGTTAGGGTTGGAAAGGACCTTAAGATCATCTAGTTCCAACCCCCCTGCCATAAAAAGGAACACCTCACACTAAACCTGCTGGTGATGCTTGTTTTGATACTGTTGGTTGTCTGGGCTGCAAGCTCACATTGCTGGGTCATGTTGAGCTTCTCACTGACCAGCACTCCAAGCCCTTCTCCTTAGGGCTGCTCCCAACCCACTCTCCATCAAGCCTGTAGTTGTGCTTGGGATTGCACTGACACAGGTGTAGGATCTTTCACTTGCCCTTGTTGAACTTCATAAGCTTTGTGTTGGCCCACCACTCAAGTGTGTCAAGGTCTTTCTGGATGGCACCCTTTACTTCCTGTGTGCTGGCTGCACCACACAGGTAAGTGTCATCAGCAAATTTGCTGAAGATGCACTCAATGCCTCTACCCATATCACCAATAAATATGTTAAACAGTGGCAGTCCCAATACCAATGAATGATTGCTTGAATTGTTTTTTTCTCTTTTGGTGATCAGATATATTTTTTAATACATTTTGTTTAGTTTTAGCAGAAAATGAAGTCTTCTGAGGATTAGTGGTGTGCTATACCCTGAATTATCTGCCAAAGAAGCAACAATTTTTCCCTTCTGCTTAATTGTATTGTGGAAGCAATCAGTCATGCAGCAAAAGCAATTACATTTTTGTTTTTATTCTATTTTCTTACTATTTTTGTTAATATCAAAGTGCATACAATGTTTGAAAAGACACACTCTCTCAAGCACACTTTGTGAGAGCAAGGAAATAAAACAAATCCAATGGTAATTATATGAGTTTTGAGGTACAGTGCAGAAGAAAAAAATGCTTATTCACAAATATCTCATCAAAAACATTTTATCAAAACATATTTAACAGAGTTTTACAAAAATAACACAAACTTTGAGAGATATGTCTGCCCTCCACAGACAATTACATCTATTCAACAAAACCAAAACACCTGAATGTCAAAAATTCTCAACTGAAATATTTTTATTCCCGTCTGCTGATAATAATGCCCCATGGGCATTCAAAAGTCTCATGCCACTATTCTCAGTACGTTTGGTTCATTAGCAAAGATTTTTCTCCTTGATGCGCTTTTGGCCAACATGCACACGACTCTTTTTTAAATGTCCTGAGTTTTCAGCTCCTAGGGGAAAAATATATCTATTTGCTAAAAGTTGTAACTGTTATTGAAAAAAATTCAGGGATTTTACAATTGAACTATTTTACATAGAAAGCTGCCTGCTTCTCAAGCAGTTTTGTTTATAAACTTGGCATTACAAGGATCCAGTGCTACAGAG